>LR548669.1:35672-209091 GCA_900536415.3 Caenorhabditis sp. 38 MB-2015 | reverse complement strand
GGGTATCTGTGGGTATCTGTGGGTATCTGTGGGTATCTGTGGGTATCTGTGGGTATCTGTGGGTATCTGTGGGTATCTGTGGGTATCTGTGGGTATCTGTGGGTATCTGTGGGTATCTTTGGGTATATGTGGGTATCTGTGGGTATCTGTGAATATCTGTGGGTATCTGTGGGTATCTATAGGTATCTATAGGTATCTGTGGGCATCTGGTTATCTGGGTATCTCACCATATGTGGTGCCGAAATGGTGGCACTATATCCAATCCTCTGCGGGCTATCCTCGTACGGACTGTTCTTGGCGAAATCCCCTCGATCCACCATCTCCATCGCCATTCTCACCCTCTCCGATGTGAAAATTCCATTATCTGAAAAAAAAAATGTATTTTCTCACGTCAAGAAGCTCTCATATTTCACCATCACTCACTTCTCAAATTCGCCACGAGTTCTTTGTTGGTGTGACCCGAACTGCGCCAAGCCATTGATTTTTTAGTGGTGGTGGCGCCCAAAAAACAACAACAATAATAGGCAAAAAAGAGAAACGCAAGATAGTTGAAAGAGTACATTGTTGTTGTATGGATAGAGAGGGAGAGAGTGTGGGAGATGGAGAGGATTAGAGAAAAAGTCGAGAAAAACTAGAGAATGACCAGCTGACTTTCAGAAAAGAAGGTAAATAGACGGTTCGACTCATTTTTGTTGATGGGAGGGATACCCAGAGATACCCAGAGATACCCAGATACCCAGAGATACCCAGATACCCAGAGATACCCAGATACCCAGAGATACCCAGAGATACCCACAGATACCCACAGATACCCACAGATACCCACAGATACCCACAGATACCCACAGATACCCACAGATACCCACAGATACCCACAGAAACCCAGAGATACCCACAGATACCCACAGATACCCACAGATACCCACAGATACCCAGAGATACCCACAGATACCCACAGATACCCACAGATACCCACAGATACCCACAGATACCCACAGATACCCACAGATACCCACAGATACCCAGATACCCACAGATACCCACAGATACCCACAGATACCCACAGACCCAGATACTCAGATACCCAGATACCCAGATACCCAGATACCCAGATACCCAGATACCCAGATACCCAGATACCCAGATACCCAGATACCCAGATACCCAGATACCCAGATACCCAGATACCCAGATACCCAGATACCCAGATACCCAGATACCCAGATACCCAGATACCCAGATACCCAGATACCCAGATACCCAGATACCCAGATACCTTTCAGCACGCTGCCGCTCTTCAATACCTCAAAGATCATCTGAAACCCGGATCTCGAGCTCTAGATGTCGGATCTGGAAGTGGATATCTAACCGCATGTATGGGTATCATGGTGGGGCCTAATGGAAGTGTTATTGGAATCGAGCACATTCCCGAGCTCGTCAAATTGAGCATCAAGAATTTGGAGAAACATCACTCGCATTTATTGAAAAATGGAAATGTGAAAATCGTCGAAGGTGATGGTCGATTGGGCTACCCGGAAAAGGCGCCATATTCTGCGATCCACGTTGGCGCAGCCGCGCAAGGAGTTCCACCAAATGTGAGTAAACAACGAGATGAAAAATGAGGAAACAAATTGAATTGTGAATTTGAGATGAGAACGAGTCATACTTGTTTGAAACAGGGAGAGAGAGAGAGAGAGCAAGAGACGTAGAGAAAGAGAGAAGCACATGGCAGAGAAATTCAAATTTGTGTGAAAGAAAAAATGCGATTTAGTTTCGGGAAAAGGGGAGAGATGCTAATTTTGCTGGTCTTGAACCATTGTGATCTTTGGTTGAAATTTGACAAGTCGAAAAGTGAGAAGTGAAGGGAGACAATTTTGATGTACTTCTCTCGGAGAATGATCGTTTTTTGGTCTTTTTGTGGAATGGAAAAACGTTTGCACAATTTATAGACTTAGGAAAGTGCGCTCCATTGAGAATGGTCGAAAAATTGCACGATTATTTAAATTTTCTAATATTTGTGTTAAAAATTTGAGTACCAGGTTGATAATTCGGGTAACGAATTGATTTTTTGGGTGTCCGGTTGATAATTCGGGTAACGAATTGATTTTTTGGGTACCCGGTTGATATTTTGGGTACCCGGGAGAGTTTCTGGGTACCCGGTTGATATTTTGGATACCCAGTTGGTATTTCCGGTACCCGGTTGATATTTTGGTTACCCGGTTGATATTTTGGGAACCGGGTGAGTTTTTGGGTACCCGGTTGATATTTTGGGTACCCGGTTGATAATTCGGGTAACCAATTGATTTTTTGGGTGTCCGGTTGATATTTTGGGTACCCGGTTGATAATTCGGGTAACGAATTGATTTTTTGGGTACCCGGTTGATATTTTGGGTACCCGGGAGAGTTTCTGGGTACCCGGTTGATATTTTGGATACCCAGTTGGTATTTCGGGTAACGAATTGATTTTTTGGGTACCCGGTTGATATTTTGGGTACCCGGTTGATATTTCGGGTACCCGGTTGATAATTCGGGTAACCAATTGATTTTTTGGGTGTCCGGTTGATATTTTGGGTACCCGGTTGATAATTCGGGTAACGAATTGATTTTTTGGGTATCCGGTTGATATTTTGGGTACCCGGGAGAGTTTCTGGGTACCCGGTTGATATTTTGGATACCCAGTTGGTATTTCCGGTATCCGGTTGATATTTTGGATACCCGGTTGATATTTTGGGAACCGGGTGAGTTTTTGGGTACCCGGTTGATATTTCGGGTGCCCGGTTGATATTTTGAATGCCCGGTGGATAATTCGGGTACCCTGTTGATATTTCGGGCACCCGGTCTATATTTTGGGTGCCCATTTGATATTTTGGGTGCCGGGTTGATATTTTGGGTACCCGGTTGATAATTTGAGTGCCCGGTTGATAATTTGGGTACCCGGTTGATATTTTCAGTTACTGAAAATCCAAAAAAAAACCCCGATTTTCCGAGAGAACTACACGCACAACACGGTTGTCGTCAATAGAGCGAATATGCTTGTTTCTCCAGATATTTTTAAATCTCATATTTTTTCAGTTAATTGAGCAACTTGCACCAGGTGGACGAATGATGATTCCAGTCGAGATCAAAACTGGAAATCAGGTATACCCCCAACTAGTTTCCACGCCACCAACTCCAATTTTTTCCAGGTTTTTATGCAAATCGATAAACTTGAAAATGGCACAGTCATTGAGAAAGTCGTCGAACATGTTGTCTATGTTCCTTTAACCGATCGCAATAAACAACTCGGAATACGACCCTGAATATTTCACATTTTTATTGGTTTCTTGTACATATTTGTAAAAAGTTTTTTTTTTAATGTCTTTATCCTGGATACAAGGTCCAAAGGCCTCTCTCTCGACACATACACGAATTTTATTACATTTTTTTTCAAGTTTTTTTTTCCTTCCTTGCTTCGAAATTAGTTTTAGAAGAGAGAAAAAACGAGTGACCGGACTCCGAAAAATAATTGAATTTTCCTTTTCTACTTTCCTCTTTACGTTTTTTTTTACCCTGCCTCATTCGCGACTTACTTATTTATTCATTGTTCAGGGTGGTGCTACTGCTGGTCAGTTGTCTATTAGATTTTTTTTCGAATTTTAATCTCTTTTTTTTTGATTTTTTGCTTCCAGGAAAACCAAAGAAAAAAACCTCATTTTTAACCTGAAAAACATAATTTTTCTTGTGTAGTTCTCTCGGAAAACAATTCTCTAGTTTTTAAAAAGATGAAAACAGAGAGATTTCACTTCTAAACTTTGAATTTTACTGCAAAAATAAACAAAATAGCTTTTTCGCTCTATTGTTAACACATTTTTGTGTGTAATTCTCTCGGAAAATCATTATTTTCTTCACCTTATGAGTTTTAAGAAGCAAAATATAACAAAAAACGTAAAGAAAATATTAATTCTCCAAGAGAAGTACACACAAAAAACTGTTCGCAATAGAGCGAACAAGCTTGTTTCATATTATTTTAAATTTTTTTTTGAGAAAAATGCTGTTTTTCTCTAACTTTGCAGTGAAGAATCTAACCGATTTTATCGGGAATTGAAGATAGTTTTTTCTTTTTTTTTTCTTTTTTTTTTTCTTTTTTTTTTTTTTTTTTTTTNTTTTTTTTTTTTTTTTTTTTTTTTTTTCATTCTCCGAGAGAAATACATACAAAAAACTGTTCGCAATAGAGCGAACAAGCTTGTTTGACAAAATTTTTAATTTTTATTAGGAAAAAAGGTCTTTTCTTCCCAACTTCGAAGATAATTAAACCGTTTTTATACTAATTGAAAAAAAAGAAACCAAATAATTCGATTCTCCAAGAGAACTACACACAAAAAACCGTTCGCAGTGGAGCGAACAACCTCTTTTGTAAGCAAAAACTATCATTTTGATTAAAGGTACATAATGGTTATGATAGATTATTTTTCTGGTCTGAAAATGTAAGTTATTTCAGGCTTATATCTTCTTGAAAACTAGAACAGAACATTTTTTCACAAGCAAAAAATAAGTACAAATTTTGTGACCACGTGGTGTATGCACACAAATTATTTAAGCCACGCCCCTTTTTTTATTTTTTCGAAATGTTTGTTCGCTTTTTTCAATTTTTCAAATTTGAATCATTTGTATACTCTACGACTGATTTTTTTCAAAATCCAGTGCAAAAATAAAATAAAAAACTGTTTTTTTATTGAAACTGTGTGCCGCAAAAGTGCAAAAAATAAAACCCGCCCACTTTTCTTCGTTGAATTTTTCAAGCAGTAGCAAAAAGTTTGTGTTTTTGTACTTTTTTTTTGCTTTTGTTTTTTGGCTCCCTCCCAGTTCAAAAATGTTTTGACCAACCAACCACAAGACCAAAAACAAAGAAAAAAAAAGTAATTTCAATATTTTTTTCAGCATGTCTACACTAACACTTGAGTGTATACATATTTGGAACACGCGATGTAAAATACTACTTTTTTGGTTTTTTCAAAGAGGAGTTTCATTTTTTTAAACCACAGTACCTCCGTGTGCAATAGAGCGCATTTCCTTGATTCATAGCAGTCCTGTTTCGAAACCTCTTATTTCGCAATTAATATCCAACTTCCGGACCTATTTCAATATTTTTTCATTCATTTTTCCTACACAAGAGCAGAGAAAAAACTCATTATGAATTCTCTCAACTACCATTATTTTCACATCCATTTTCTGACTTTTTCTTTTTTTTTCTTTTTTAGTTATGTATTATTAGTTTTTTTTCTTTCATTATTCATGTACATGTTCCATTTTCTATTGTCAAGAATTTTGAAGAGAAATATTTGAAAAACTACCGTATATATTTGATGACCTAGAAAAACAATATTAGGGATTCTAGGCCATCATACTATGAAATAAAATAGAATATCTCACTTCTTCAGTTGATTTTATAGTGGCCTAGAAAACCAATATTAGGGATTCTAGGCCACTTGACTAGATCACAGGTTTCTGAGGTTATAAGAACCTGTTACATGAAAAAAAAAATCCTGGCCTAGAAAAACAATATTAGAGATTCTAGGCCACTAGACTAGACCACAGATTTCTGAAGTTATAAGAGCCTTTTACATAAACTACAACGGTGGCCTAGAAAAACAATATCAGGGATTCTAGGCCACTAGACTAGGCCATAGGTTTGTGAGGTTATAATGACCTGTTACATGAAATAAAATCGTGGCCTAGGAATACAATTTTTAGGAATTCTAGGCCACCATTCTATAAAATAGAATAGAATATCTTATTTCTTTGATTGTTTTTATGGTGGCCTAGAAAAACAATATTAGGGATTCTAGGCCACTAGACTAGGCCAGGAAAATCCGAGAACCTTTTACATGAAATGCCGTATTTTTTGGATGTTTTTTATGGTGGCCTAGAAAAACAATATTAGGGATACTAGGCCACTAGACTAGGCCACAGGTTTCTAAGGTTATAAGGTCCTGTTACATGTAATAAAATGGTGGCCTAGAAAACCAATATTAGGGATTCTAGGCCACTTGACTAGATCACAGGTTTCTGAGGTTATAAGAACCTGTTACATGAAAAAAAAATCCTGGCCTAGAAAAACAATATTAGAGATTCTAGGCCACTAGACTAGACCACAGATTTCTGAAGTTATAAGAGCCTTTTACATAAACTACAACGGTGGCCTAGTAAAACAATATCAGGGATTCTAGGCCACTAGACTAGGCCACAGGTTTGTGAGGTTATAATACCCTGTTACATGAAATAAAATCGTGGCCTAGGAATACAATTTTTAGGAATTCTAGGCCACTAGACTAGGCCAGGAGAATCCGAGAACCTTTTACATGAAATGCCGTATTTTTTGGATGTTTTTTTATGGTGGCCTAGAAAAACAATATTAGGGATTCTAGGCCACTAGACTAGGCCAGGAAAATCCGAGAACCTTTTACATGAAATGCCGTATTTTTTGGATGTTTTTTATGGTGGCCTAGAAAAACAATATTAGGGATTCTAGGCCACTAGACTAGACCACAGATTTCTGAAGTTATAAGAGCCTTTTACATAAACTACAACGGTGGCCTAGTAAAACAATATTAGGGATTCTAGGCCACTAGACTAGGCCAGGAAAATCCGAGAACCTTTTACATGAAATGCCGTATTTTTTGGATGTTTTTTATGGTGGCCTAGAAAAACAATATTAGAGATTCTAGGCCACTAGACTAGACCACAGATTTCTGAAGTTATAAGAGCCTTTTACATAAACTACAACGGTGGCCTAGTAAAACAATATCAGGGATTCTAGGCCACTAGACTAGGCCACAGGTTTGTGAGGTTATAATACCCTGTTACATGAAATAAAATCGTGGCCTAGGAATACAATTTTTAGGAATTCTAGGCCACTAGACTAGGCCAGGAGAATCCGAGAACCTTTTACATGAAATGCCGTATTTTTTGGATGTTTTTTTATGGTGGCCTAGAAAAACAATATTAGGGATTCTAGGCCACTAGACTAGGCCAGGAAAATCCGAGAACCTTTTACATGAAATGCCGTATTTTTTGGATGTTTTTTATGGTGGCCTAGAAAAACAATATTAGGGATTCTAGGCCACTAGACTAGGCCACAGGTTTCTAAGGTTATAAGGTCCTGTTACATGTAATAAAATGGTGGCCTAGAAAAACATTATTAGGGATTCTAGGCCACTAGACTAGACCACAGGTTTCTGAGGTTATAAGGACTTGTTACATAAAATAAAATGATGGCCTAGAAAAACAATATTAGAGATTCTAGGCCACCAGGTCCTATTCTGTAAGATTTTTCGAAAATCCCACGAAAATTCTAGATTTGTTTCTCACAGAATACATTTTCTAGACAACAATTTTTCTTCTTTTTTTTCTTATTTGATTTGATAAAACTTCCGGATGAAATGTTAATTCGATTTTGATTTTTTGAATCGTTCTTTGGCTTTTTTTTAATTTGAACTTCATGGAGTTCATTTTTCAAAACATAAATCTTCAATTTCCCCCCCCCNCCCCCCCCCCCCAATCTTTCTCAAATTTCAAACAAAAAAAAATAAATTGCACCCAGTTTCTCTCTTTTTTTCGTCAACCCATTTTTCTTCGTTTTTCGGATTTTGTCAATAGTTTTTGATGGGATAAATATAGGAGAGGTTGTATACTTTTTGAGAAAAGAAAAGTGTTTTCGGAAATATGAGAATGTAGCTTGTTAGTGAGAGAGGGGTTCCAGGAAAATGGAGAGGAAGTGATGATGGGCACAGTTCTCTCAAAAATGAGTTGAGAAAAAAGCTCATATTTTCAACAAACAAAAAATATTGCCCAGGTTCCCGAAAAACCACAGAGTTCCCTACGGTTCTACCAGGTTCCCGAATTTTGTAGCGGGTACCCAAGAAATTAACTGGGTCGCTAAAAATACCCACCGAGTCCCCTAATATACTCTATGAGTAGAACACTCCTACGTACCCTAGAAATCTTCCGGGTACCCGAATTTTTCAATGGGTACCCAAAAACACTCACCGGGTTTTCAAAAAGAGTACCCAAAAATATCAAGCGGGTACTCTAAAAACCCCCAAGTGCCTAAAAAAAACGCAGTGGGTACCCAAAAATACCCTACGAGCACTCAAAGTTACCCAACAAGTACCAAGTTACCCAACAAGTACCCATTGGGTACCCAAGAAACCTTCCGGGTACCTTAGAAACCCCCGTGTACCCAAAGATACCTATCAGGTTCCCGAAATCACCCACTATTGCCGCTAAATTACCCGGTTGCCCAAAATTACCCACTGAATCCCCAAACATACTTGTCAGATACCCTAGAATCCTTTCGGGTACCCAAAAATACCCATTGGGTACCCAAAAATACATACTGGGTAACCAAAAATTCATACTGGGTACCCAAAATTACCCACTGAGTACCCAAAGTACCCACTGGATACCCAAAGACCGGGTATCTAAGAATACCTATCGGGCACCCAAAGATATTTCCCGGGTACCCAAAAATACCCATTGGGTAACCAAAAATACCAACCGGTTACCCGAAAATACCCACCGGGTTCTCTAAACTACTCTCTAAGTTCTCTCTAAACTTAAATTACTGGATCCCCGAACATACTCGTCAGGTACCCAAGTATACCCACTGGGTTCCCTAAACTACCCACTGAACTCCCTAAATTACCGACTAAATTACCCAAAGACCGGGTACCCAAGAATACCAATCGGGCACCCAAAGATATTTCCCGGGTACCCGAAAAAATCGTTCAGGTACCCAAATACATCCTCCGAATACCCAAGAATCTCTCCGGGTACCCAAAGAAATCTTCCGGGTACCCAAAATCACTCACTGTGTCCTCAAACATTTTTGTGAACCTACTTTTTTCTTTGCTCATCCTTCAAAAAAAAAAAAAAGAGAAATCTCCAAACAATCCATCAATCTTCGCGCCCTTAAACCTCTATTTTCATCCAAGGGCACATTTTCAACCAAAAAATAGTCTAAACGCATTGGAAATGGAAAAAATCCCATTTCTCCCATTAATTTCCGATAGATTTCGTGGGATGATAGTGCACCACACGACTATGCATTATTTTAAGTATTCCTCTTTTTTTGTCTGCTTTCTTCGTTTTTTTTTGTGTGTGTGTGTATTTTTCGGATGAATGAATTCATCTGAAAATCCGCAAAAATGGATAATCGCTTTGTTTATATATACTTTTATGTATGTATGTTTGGTTTAAAGCGATCAAACATTTTTTCTTATTTTTTTATTTTGAAAAAAAAACCAAGAGTTGGAGGCGAATTAAAAAGGACACTTTTAAATTACTTGAACTCCCAAGTGGTTTTTTTTTTGGAAATGAACAAATTTTGAGGGAAAATGTCATGTGCCTTTAATTTTCATTACTGTTTTAGGTACCTGGGTGATTTATCGAGAACCCAGGTAACTTTTTGGGTACCCGGTGGATTTCTGGGGGTACCCGGATGATATTTCGGGTAGTTGGTTGATATTTTGGGTACCCAGGAGATGTTTTAGATACCCGGTGAATTTTTTGGGTACCCGGTAGATTCTTCATGTACCCGGTTGATTTATGGAGTACCCTATGAATATTTTGGGTACCCGGTTGATTTCTGGGGTACCCAGTTGATATTTAGGGTACCCGGATGATATTTCGGGTAGTTGGTAGGTTTTTCGGGTGTCCAATAAATATTTTAGGTACCCGGTTGAACTTTCGGGTACCCGGGTGATGTCTTGGGTTTTGATATTTCGGGTAGTTGAATGATATTTTGGGTACCCAGTTGATATTTCGGGAACCCAGTTGGTATTTTGAGTGCTCGGTAGATTCTTCGGGTACTCAATTGATTTTCCGGGTATCCGATTTCTATTTTGGGTACCCAGTTCATATTTTGGTACCCGGTTTTTTTGTTGTTGAGAGTTTTTTGTTTGCTCGAAAGTATCCGAAGCTCACCTCGGGGACTATTTTTTTTTCAGAAAAAAATGTTGAAAATGAACAAGAACACGATGTCCACGATTTTATGATCTCCAAATTTTTATCGAAAAACTATCATAAATAATTCATCTCAATGTCTCAAGAACATCTTTTTTCAAAACTTGTTTCCCCCCAAAAATAATTTTTACACATTATTCTCTGCTTATTATGAGCTTTTTTCTTGTCCGTCAACACAAAAATACATGTCCTTTCGCCAAACGCAAAATTGGTTTTGTCCTTCTTTTCTCTTTTTTTTTCAAACACAAAAAATTGGCGTTGTCTTCTTGCATATAATACATAACCTAATTCAACAACCACCCACCCAACACACCCTTCCTTTCCTTCTTTTTTTTTTTTGTTCACAGCTTTTGTTCTGTTTTTGGTTCGGTGAAACAGAAGACGACGACAAAATTCCCCTTGGAATTCACCGCCGCCAACGATTTGAACACGAAACAAATGTTTAGTTCCGTTTCAGACACCATGCTGCTGATGTTTTGGATGGTGGTTGGTGTGATTTTGGCGTTGGAGGATCTGATCATCGAACGACGACCACATCATGTTGATTGGGATGATTTGTTTATGGAGTATGATCGATATTCGGCACCGAATCATCAGCTTCAACAGGTGAGTAGACAGGGGATTAACAAAATTTTCAACAAAAAAAAAAGATGATGTCAAGGGGATTAGACTATGACGTATGTATGTAGATCTAAAGTGTTCCAGTTTCATTATTTACCTAGGAAAAATTGTATCGAATTTCAAATGAACCAAAAATCGCTCGCTGGGTCAATTGCGCTCTATCGAAGCTCTGTTTAACTTCAAAGTCACATGAACAAGTGTGCTCTAATGCAAAATATGAATTTTTATAAAATTTTTGAATGGTTTTCTAACTAGGCCAGGTTAACTTGGTTTTCGCATAACTTATGAGTAAAAAAGTATTGTATTCACGAAAATTCATATAGAAAATGATTACTGTATTCAACAAAACACCACAACTGACGCGCAAATTCACACAAATTGTGGAAACGGTGTTAGAACCAGATTTTGGTTGATTTATATTTTTTAACTATTCTAGGTAAACATAATCTTCGTATAAAATCAAAATTCGAAAAATAATGTGCTCAAAAGAAGTTGAATGAAGTTACTGTAGTTGACAAAACACCACAACTGACGCGCAAATGCACAAATTAATTTTTTTTTTTGCACAAAAACTTGATTTTGAGTGATTTTTCCTTCTCTTTTTTTGGGGAAAAAATTATAAATTCGATTCGTAAAATAAAGTCCGCAATTGCTCGTCATAAATTTCTCAAATTCTGCACACACCGAACTTGACGAACAATTGCAGACTTGTAGCATAACAGAATGATTCACGAGAAAAAAAGTAGGAACACTTGTGAGACATATATTTGGTCTCGCCACGATGTTAGTTGAAATTTAGCTGGGTGGTAGTGTTCTCTTTTTATTACCCCTAAGAGAACCATTTTTTGACATTCATTGACCCTTTGAAGAGATTTATGTGTGTCACTCTATAGTCTTGAATTTGATGTTTTTTTTATTCAATTTATTTTTCATGAGATTCAAAGAAAGTCACATATCCCTTATCTCACCTTGATAAATATATATATATCCGCTGATTCAAAATTGTATCTTCTTTATCATGTAATTAATTTCGACCGACCACGACTGTAGACTACAAAAAATCACATATATAATTGATGATGTCATCAATTATACGTTGTAGTTTTCGCGTCGTATTACGTTTTTGGGATGTTGCAAAACAATATATTTAGGAGAGATAAAGAGACGGACGAAAATATTTTGCTATTTTTTGAAGGTGGATAATTCTCAAAAATGGATTGTTAAAGAATGACTGCAAAGTTGCGTCGTAAACTTTCCAAAATCTAGAAACACCCAACTTTACGAACAATTGTGAACATAAATAGAAAGAAAAGAAAAATACAGTTTCAATAGGGCGTACATAACCCACTGAGCAGAGTGAGAAAAATATTTTTGGCTTCTTTGTTCGGTAATGCGATGTTCAAAGCTGAGAAAAAACCGAAAAATCAGCGAAAAAAAACGTTCAAAGCACTCTCTCTGTTTCACACACTATTTCGTTCAATCGCGTCGAGACCTCGTACAGTACTCTCGAGAGAGTGTGTGGAACAGAGAGAATCAGGCGGAAGCTTTGAACGTTTTTTTTTCGCTGATTTTTCGGTTTTTTTTCAGCTTTGGACATCGCATAAAAAATTCATATTAATTTGCTTTTTGATTTAATAAATCTTGCCTGTTTTGATGTAACCTATAAATTATAAGTTAAAATTTTCGAAATATACATTTAAAAAACGACAAAGTTCGTTGATTGATAAGTGAAATCACCTCAGACTCACAAACATTTTCTTCAAATTTCGACGTGTCCCTTTGAACTAATAAGGTAGTTTTTGAAAACCTATCGTACTGGTTTAAAGGAACATGTCAAGTTTTGAAAAAAATAGTCTGGTCTGCTTTAATGTCATGTATATAATTTCGAATTTTATGAACTATAAATTTAAAAAACAACAATACAAAATAAATTACATCAGACTCGCAATTTTTTTTTTTTTGAGAAACTCGACGTGTCCCTTTAAACTAGTACAGTAGTTTTTCGAACATGTGTGCTGTGTTTTCAGTTTATTTTTATATTTTAAAATTCAACCTAGAGAAAGGACAGGATTTTTTTTTGCAAAATTAAGTACAATTTGACATTGAAGCAAATGTGCTCTATTGCACATTGTAATTTTCTAACTTTGTTAGTTAGTTACGGACGGTGTACAATAGAGCGCGTTTGGTTGGCTGTCCAAAGAATTATTCTTCTCCTTGCAGATCAACATCACCCTCGACATCACAGTAATCAAACCCACATCCATCGTTTTTGAAATGACCCAACGATGGAAAGATGATCGTCTCCGCTTCGTTGGCGACTCATATGTCTCGGTCCCCCCATCATATATCCCATGGACCCCGGACACTTATATCCGAACAGGGGTAAATGAGCAAATATCCAAGTCAAGTCTACGATTGAGATATGATGGTGTATTTCAACTTCGTCAAAAATATCAAATCGATATCGATGAGCAAGATGGTGACATTATCATTGGTTCATTCGATAACTATGGCACCAATTTGATAACTTATAATCTAGCTAGTTGGACAAGTTTTTCAAATTCTTCATATCTAACTTCAGAATCATTGACCAGACATTTCGATGACATGCATTTTCAAGATCTAATAATTCATCTGAATTCAACCGAAGCTATGTGAATCATTTTTGCTTGAACTTCTGATCTCTCCCCACCAAATTTTATAACGTGTATCAATTTACCCGATCCATATCAGGGTTTTTGTTTAGTGAAACTATTTAATAAATTAATTTATGTACCTTTTTTTCTAAAAATACTTCCTTACAAGCATTGAAGGATATGTCCTACAATGTAGTTCATCAATTGATGGACTTATTACCAGTATTAGATTTGATGTTTTCCGAATATCATGGAAGGTATTCAGGGTGATAATTGAGATAACAACGAATTGCAAAATTGTGACGATTGGCGGCGCGAAATTATCGCAATAAATATGCTCGGCGTAGTCTTCTATGTCGAATTTGAGAATTGGATAGCAAAATGTGAGAATAAGAATGGCGAAAAATCGAAATATTGACGAGATTTTGAAGCCCTCAAATACAAAGTTGTGGGATAATTTTCAGAAGAAAAACTACAAACCTCCATCATATTCCTCAATAACATTTTGTTTATCGTAGTGAAAATTGCCAGCGTGAAATATGTCGTAGAATACGGTATGTCTGAATTTAGAGGGGTTGTCCGAGTTCACTGTTGAGCGAGAAAGTGTGCTCTATTGCAAACAGGATGTATTTTTTGTTTCTTTTGAAAAATATTTGTGCATACACTTAACGCGCACAAAAATGTTTCACTAGAAAAAAAAATTGATTCACGAAAGAGAAAAATCTTTCAAAACTGTACAGGGT
Organism: Caenorhabditis sp. 38 MB-2015; assembly: GCA_900536415.3. Classification (NCBI taxonomy): domain Eukaryota; kingdom Metazoa; phylum Nematoda; class Chromadorea; order Rhabditida; family Rhabditidae; genus Caenorhabditis; species Caenorhabditis quiockensis. The sequence goes on along the minus strand of LR548669.1, from coordinate 195,089 downwards.
GGTCGCGAATTACGTAGACAAAATTCACATGCTGTAAATCATGAACGGAGTTTTGACAACAATTCTCAATGAACAAATCTGTTACTAGGTATATAATCTTAAAAATAAAAAAGTAATTTTACAATATGAGCTTCCCGTTTTGAAATAGGATAGCCATAAATCACCATTTTTCTACACCAAGGAGTGTTTCAATATTTTTCCGTTTTTGTGTGATTCAAAGCATTGGTTATGCTCAAAAGCTCCTAGAACGGAATAGTGTTAAAATTTCATGCCCGATGAGCTGACATACTTTTCATTTGACCTGTTCAATTTGGCAAAGTGGCTGTCAGACCACTAATTTGTAAATTTTGTGTTGTGTGCTTGGGTACAAGACTTCGATGCACTTGAATTTGATTTTAAAAGGTTTATTAGGACTATAGCTACAGATTTTACCACATAACTCTAAATAAAAAATAGTGCTCGTCGATTTTGATCCGTTAGTTAGCTTTAACCATAGAAAAATTGCTATTATTGCAAATAGCACCAGAAATCAGGGTGAAAAGTTTAGTGTAAACTTCTAACTTTGTAAGTGGCCATTTCGTTAGCCTTGCCGAACACTCTGCCACTTTGCAGGTTGAATTAAAACTGCAAAGTAGGAAATTTTGTGTGAAAAAGTGAAGTAACAGTTATTTCTCTTAGATGCGTGCCAGATTGTTGGTTTTCGAAGATCTCAACCAATTTCTTGTTGTTTTAAAAATGTTATTGGTTCAATTTTTGAGCACAGTGATGCTTATTTTTCAGTGTTCATTTCATAAATATACTTGAATATTTTGTCTAGAAATACTACATTCTTCCCCAGATATGCACATTTTGATAATTTTTCGTCAAACCCGGTTGCACCATTGGCGAAGTGCAAAACTTGGATTTTTATTCACTCTCCGTATTGTTCTTGAGTATATCAAGTGAGATAATTCACTAAATAGAAGTATAAACCGCTGTTTCATTGAAAAAACCGTCTCTTTGAACGTGTAAAATTTTTACTTCTGTTTTACTCTCCTTAAAATTTGAGGTCAATGCACTCGTGTTGGTGTCACACTCAAACTCAAAATAGTGAGTTGAAATTTTGGGAATATCTCGGGGAAAAATCGGTAAGCTTGCGACAGTTTGTCGCAAACTTGCGACATTCGGCTGTCGCAAGGCTTGCGGTGTTCTTGCGCCAATAGTCGCAAGCTTTGCGACATCTAGCAGCAAAACTACTGCACGACTTGCGACACCCTTGCGCCAGGAAAAATGTGTCGCAAGTTTGCGACAAACTGCCGCAAGCTTGCGACAAGGAAAAAGCCTTGCGACACGCTTGCCGTTTTTTCCCCGAGATGTTAATAATAATGTAAACAACAAAATAAAATAATAACACGATCAAAAAAAATTTCAGTGCACTCATGATATAGTGTCAAATTTTTGTCTACGTAATTCGCGACCACCCTGTATTTTCAAGAAAATTTCCAAAATCGTGGCAAGATTATTGTTTTAAAAAATTTTCCTGTTTTTTCTGGTGAATTGATTTTTTTTTTTTTTTTTTTGAGTAAAATGGATGCACACGATGACAACAATTTGCACACTTTCTCCTTTTTGGTGAACCCGAACTCACATTTCTTATCCATATACACATGCAAAGCGCTCAACAGAAAATAGGAGATTTGTAGTATGAACTCATTGAAGAAGTATGAAAAACCTGAAAACACTTTTTCTTCTCAAAAACAGTATATTACTCACCTACCTACAAATATTGAATAATATGTTTGATTCTCGAACATGAACATTTTGGCAGTGACAAATGATAGAAGAAGAAGAGGGTGAACTAGAAGTAATACGCCATATTTTATTGGAGTTTGTACACTAGAGTATAGTTGAGATGAACGGAATAATGAGGTGGACCATTGGTTGGTTGTGGAGGTATTGCGTTCCTGGAACGGGGTTTTTAAGGCTTCACAATTTGTTGTATACATTTCCGAAAAATTTGAAAAAAAATCATGTCGTGTCAATCAGACTTATCTTGTTTCACAGAAAAATGGTTCCGATATTTAGAACCGAAAATGTTTCTCTCCTGAAATAAAAATTAGTGGAATACGGAAACTAAGGTGCAAAGAAAACTTATAGAAATTTTCAACAAACTTTTTTTAATCAAAAATATTAGAAAAATTCAATAAAATTGCCAGAGTAACAAATTAGATTTTTTCCCCCGAAAGTTTTTATTAAAAAAATTATATCTGAGTATTCAACAAAACCTTGACCTAGTATATTTTCGAGACGTGATAGTTGTGTACTTCTCTCGGACAATTTGGAGGTCTCACAAGGAAGGTTCAACTTGATCCATGTTAACTTATGAAGACCTTTGGTATACCTCCTAATTTGGACATAGTTAAATTCATTTTTCACTGAAAAAAAAGAGCAAAAAACGCTGAAAATTTTCAACACACAATCAAAATTGTTCATAAAATTGGGTGTGTGCAGATTCAAAAAAAAATTACGACGCAATTTTGCAGACCGTTGTTTTGAATTATATTGCGGTTCAACTCCTGAAAAAATCTACACCACTTATAGTTTGAAAAATTAATCAATATGGGTTTGAGCCCAAATTTAACCGTGGCCGAATAATGTGAAAAAATTTATGTACCTGGATTTTCAATTAGAAACTTCCAGTTGATTTTTTGAAACCAAAGAGTCTCAAGAATTATTTCGAGAAATGTATTTTTTATTCAAAATCAAGCAGAAGAGAAAACTTACATTACAAAAACTCATATTTCCAGTTCCAAATGTATAAATGCTCATTTTCTCGATGTAAAATGGTTGAAATATATCTTTCACATGATTATACTCATTATCCACATATATTGAACCATTCCCATTTTCATAGTACTGATAATGAGTTCTTATATGATTAGTCGTATTGGGTTCAGGATCATTAATTATATGATGAGGATGTGCTGATATATAGATTGAAATAATTGAAAAAATCACAGTGACACTTGAAAAAATATACAATCCACGTTTTGCCGAAACAACCAAATGAGCGCATTCAATATCCATCGTATTTATTATAATACATGCAAATAGAAAACTATGAAGCAAAAAAAGTAACCCGTTGGAGAATATATTTCAGAATAAAATGATTATGTTTCAAAAAATTATCAGATGATATGCGCAGGCAGGTAGAGATGATCTGAAACGAAAATTCGTGATAACACACAAATTAATGGCGGGAAGGCGGATTGGAACAGGTTTCGACTTGTTACAAGTGTCCTCTATTCATATCTCATATTCACTATTATTAATATAAATAAAATAAATAAATATTATGAACAAAAACGGTTTGTGAATGATTTATCTTCTCCTTTTTTTTCAATTGTCTTCGTTTTGTCGAAACATTTTTTCTCGCGCGGAAAAGTTACATGAAAAAGAGATAATACACACAAAAGCTTTGATGATAAGGAGATAAAATCGCGTAACTTTATTGATAGATGAGAACTGAATTGGGTTATGCAATCAAGTGGATCAACTATGCTGCCTGTTGATGTTATCGAATCGTAGCTTTCAGCTGAACTGTCTAGGGCTATAAATTTCGGCGATCAAAAAACGTATGATTTATATTTTTATATTGAAGATTTTTGAGGCCTTGGTGGTCACTCTTCAATAGGAGTTCAACTAGAAACATGTAATAGGACGCAATTATTAGAAAGTTAAAATGTTATTAAATAGATTTCGAGATGCTGATGAATAATCGGATCTAAACTTTCGCAAAACTCCGTGCGGACCAAATTGAGGTTTATACATAACATAACCTTGGTGTTATGTAGAGGATTTAAGTTTTCTAACTTTTGAAAATCAGCTGACTAGTTAATTGTATACCAAAGAAGCATCAATGAGAACATATAATTTACCACAGTTTGTTATTATTCGAATAAGAGTGATCACTAATGTTTTCATCGAACTTTTCGCTTTTGAACTACTTCAATGGAGATTCTGTGATGTTTCCTCGACACCTCAAAAACTATATATCTTCGAAAAAGTTGAGATGAAGCTAAATATATTTACTGGAAAATTTGAAAAATCAAAAAAAAGTTTTCGTATTCTCTTGTTTTGAAGTGTAATTCGAGTAAACTTTCATTTAAATTTTCAAGTTTTTGTTTTCGACACTTTCGGGCGTCTCAGTTGAGTTTTTGAGAAAAACACGTTTCTCTAACCTTATTTTTAAATAATTGAAAGAATATTCACCAAAATCTAAAACTATATTGATTGACACCAATCTTCAAGTAATTATTTTTCTAGAATTAACAGATAATATGTTTAATTGTTACATTTTTGAATCTCTGCAAACTATAAATTCTATGACCTTCAGATGACATCACAGCTAGCATGTTTGATCCGTTAGACATCATGAACCAACACATATATTTGTATAAAAACAGGATTTACTTACCGACTTTCCTCATTTTTCGATCACCCTTCTCCTGTCGTTGTATTTCTTCCTAATATCCACAAAAATGGCAGCAAAAACGATCAAAAATCCGACAGCTGACCAGAACGATAAATCGTGATCATACATGAAAGTTGAAAGCAGAATTGATAACATCTGATATGAAGAAATTATTAATGTCTTGCTAAATATTTTATAGTCTACCTGTCGTATTGTCATGATGACCGCGAAAACGATCGGACCGAATTTCTCGATGGTTGAATAGATGAAGATTTGACCAACAGCACCGGATAGAGATAGGAAAAAGACATCACGGGAGAATTGCTCGTGTTCAGCTGCGAATTTGAAAGAGGACCAGAGAGTTTTTTGTTCGACGAGAGAGACGGCGCAGAGAATGGCGGAGAACATGTTGACTCCGAACATCATCTGATACTTTGAGACCTTTGGTTTGGTGTCGAATAGTGATTTTTGCCAGTTGAGAGTGAAGGCGTCGAATAACAGATATCCAGCCATCAGAAGCATACCAGAGAACTGAAAATTAAAAGTTTTACATATTGTTTTGAATTTACAAAATATATAGTAATCCTAGTTAGTTATCTGAAGTACTGAAATCCTTGTTATTTATGTATTGTGCATATTTTGTACAATCCCTGGACCTTTTCGGCGTTATTTGAACACTCTTTTGTGTTATTGTGAATACGAAAAAATTAGAGAGTGGCCTAGAAAACGCAAAATAGCCTAGAAAATGCAAGAACCTATTTTTCTTTGATATTTTTCAAAAAGTACTGTATTTTTTGGATTTCTAGGCCATATTGGTTGCTCTTCCAATGGTATAATAATTTCAACCCTACAATATTTTCACGTGTTCTACTCATGCTGAATTCAGTTTTACTAAATACTCTATAAACGTTTTTGGTAGAATGAGTTCAAAAAATTTCCCAACCCATATTAAGGTTCCTATCTAATCTCTAGCATACTTATCAAACCCCTTATACAATACATAAGTTCATTTGAAAACGAGGAAGCTTCTTCTTTCTTTTTTTTAAAGATCAGATAAAATATCTGTTTCAAAAAGTACACGCAATAAAATTAAATACGTCATAAAATACAAAGATAGAAATCTTGCCGGATAACAACGAAATATAACGATTAGCTTGAGAAATTCCTAGAGAAATGCGAGTTTTTTCTTTACAAATATTGTTGCGATTTTTGAAGTTCAAGGTGACAACTATGGCCGAAGTATGCTTACCGATGTATACGTAATCGCAGAGCTTCCATGCGACGATGATAACAAGAACAAACTGGCGCCAAATGCGATCGTCATTCCACACATATATTCGAAACATGAGTATTTTTGTCCTCTCACTACTCGACCCATCAACATTGTGACAACAACTTTCGAAGCTTTACAGATTGTTTGGGTTGGGAATGATACATATTTCAGCGCTTCGTATTGACACCAAGATGAGATCGTGTTTGAGAAAGATGTGTAGGAGTGGACGTAGAGAGGTGGCACATGAGGGGGTTGTCTGAAAATATCAGAGTCAATATGTCTAATTTAGAAAGGGATTCTCTTACTGTGTCCAATCTTTGGCTAGCACTAATAAACTCAATGCCAACGCAATTATCCTATTGCAAAAAATCAGAAACTGAACCTCCTCGAATTTTTGCTCATTATCAGTTCCATCACTCCGCGCATAACTTCTAGTGATTATCCTCTCTTGCAAATACCCCATCGCCACTAAAGTCACTTGAATTCCACTGAAAAATATGACAAGAAGCATGAATGAATGTAAACATTGTGCTCGATTATTGGGGATTTGATCCGACGAGCGAGACGACGATTTTGATGTTCCGGATGATGAGGAGGGAACGAGTTGATATTCGGGAGAACCGACGGCGAAACTTTTCAAAAATCGTTTGAATGAACGAGAGTGTCCTTCGAAATCTGGAAATATAGGGAGGATATTTTCTGGGCAACTTTTTACGTAGAATTCAAATCCCGTATCAAAAAACCACTTAATGCTCATTAGGAACGAAGGAATTATAGGTTATTTGAGCGTGTGTGACTGATTCTAAACGGCTTAAGTTACAAAATTCAATTGTTTAGATAAAGTATTTCCAGAAGCTGATTTTTTGAATTTTCAATAAAGCTTTTTGAATCATCTAATCGTTTAACTTTGAATGACCTTATTTTATCTCGTTTACAAAGTTTAATTGAGACTATTGGTAGTGAAAAATAGTAAACCAAAAGAGAAAACTCGATTTTTTAAAAAAATATTTTGATTTCTGTTAGTTCACAATTTTCCAAATCTCAAATTCTCAACTAGAAAAAGTCTATCTTTCTAGGAATTGATGTTCAAAAATATTTTCAGAAGCATTTAATATATATATTGATAATAATATATATTTGATATAATATATATTCGTTGAAAAAAATGAACAATTTTTCTAGTCGCGGTGTGTACACAATTTAAGCCACGCCCCCTCTGAATTTTGAGAGAAAAGAAAAAACAAAAGAAAAAATTTATAATTATGCAAAATTGCGGCACACAAACTTGTGATTTCTTCCAATTTCTTGAAAGTTTGTGCGGCAAGCAACAAAAATACGCAACGAAAAATGATCGTTTAAATTGTTTTTTTTTTTCAACGTGATTTAATTTCAATTTTAAAAAATGAGCTTATCGTTTTGACATCCAAATAGAGGGTATTTTCCATATTTTTTGAATGTCAACAAAAAATACCCACCATGAACATTCCTCCTAACATAATAAATCAAACACGCCGCAGGAACAACAACAGTCGAATAACCTAGCAAAATAACAATCAATCGAATCGGCCAATCCAACTCTTCTGGTGATTTCTCCCGTGCCTAGAATAATAAAAATTTAAACCAAAATATTATATTATTTTTCAAAACCTCCATGATATACCGCAACATATTTTCAGGCAGTTCTTGTAACATATTCCTACCACGATCCCAATGTGAGACCTCCATTTAAATTCAAAATAAAAATGAATTGATTCAAAAGTTTAAAATGGGACCGATACAGATAGGATAAAATAGAATAGGAGAGACAAAGGGATTATGAAACAGGACAAAAAGTATTTTTAAAGACAGATTTGAATCTAAATATTGATCGATTATTGTCGTTCAGAGGATTTTCATGAATGTGAGATTGTATCGGCTTTTTTCTGCGCTTAATTCGATCAAATTCATTGGAGGAAAAAGTGGATTTTTAAAGGTGAGTTTTGTAGAATTTTGATACGAATCTAAATGGTTTCTAATAACATAAGAAACATAAATAAATAACATTCATAATGGAGTGCATACAAAAATAATGTCTATGCGAATGTTTGATTGAAATATAAACATAATAATTACACGTTTTTGGAAGTTTATTGACAACTGAAAAATATAAAAAATTTAGCTTTTTTTTTGAGAAACCTCTAATCTGGCTTCTTTTTTAGAGCAAAGTTCGCAGTTTCTTCACTTGGAAGGAAAAGTCAAACGAAAACATATTGCAGGTTCAAAAAGTTAGAATTCAGAAAATACTACATTGATTCTGAGAAGCTAAGCATCAAACTTTTTTTTTAGAAATGAGTAACATCCATTGGGATTCTCTAATTTACTTTTATACTCAGTAATATATTATCAAAATTACAGAAATTATCAGGCAAGGAAAATTGAAATTATAGTTAACTGATGTTGCATCTGGATAACACAACAACAAACACAATGAAAATGGAAAAGGTACATACAAAACTCAAAAATGTTTTTAGAAATAAAAAATTATTTTTGATCTACCCGCGAAAATGATCATTCTATTAATTTTTTTGGAAATTTTCAAAATATTTAGACTTCTCATCATATTTTTTAAATTTTAAATATTTTTTTGCTTTTTTTTTGATGGAGAAGGTTCTCAAATTTAGAATTTTGTTTTCAAAATTCAATTCTAGCTTTTGTTATATTGTTTCAGTTCTTCCAAGAATTCTGTTCATTTTGTTTCAAGGCAATATCAGTCATCAGTACCTGAAGAAATTTTTCAATGAAAAAACAATGAAGCTTTCGAAGGGGTTCAAAATTTAGCCAGGACTGGTATTTTTTGAGGAAAATTGTAATACATAGAACATTTACTTGGTTTTTATAAATATATTCGTTTACAATATCTTGTCTTGCGAAACTTCGAACATTTTCAGAATGCCTTCTCCAATTCAATTGGGACCACCTTCTTTCAAGAAAGCCTTGGATGAACAAAAAACACTACACCGAGGAGAAGTTTGGTATTTGAGTACATGGCAAAAAGAAGTAGAGGAAAAAGGCGGGGTGAATAAATTGAAACTTTACTGCAATTCAAGAACTTTTTTTTAGATGAAGCGAAGATATCTTATCCACTTTCATATCAATTTAACTTTGTTTTCGATACATTTCAAACATATGAGCGACAATAGAACACTGGTCAGAACTCGTTCAACACTTGAAGAACGAACCGACAGCACTATCCGGTATCATGAAGACGTATTTTTCGACGAATATTATTTAGATGTCGCTGCCAAGTATTTGATTCATTTAATGTTCTGGGAAAGACTCTATTTTTCCGAGATGACTCTCATTCTGGTGAGTGAAAATATGACGGAAAAAAATCGAAGTTAGGAAAAAATTCAGCCGCCCCTTGGAAATGTCAGGTACACAGAATGTCGTCGATGCACTGTGTTCGATTTGACGATAAATTTTAAAAAAGGATCCGATCCAGCACTTTTCGCTTCTTGGATGGCTCTCATCGCAAAAAGGGATTTTTTCGAAACTTTAAGCTTAAATTCGGATGATGAAGAAGTCTATGTACTAGTGAAACATGTCATTCAGGTTTGCCCAACTGACAAAGACCAAAAAAATTGATTAGTTTCAGGTGAAATTGGCTGAAACAGTGGACATTTGCGTGATCACAGATCTAGACTATGAATTTATTAACAGTTTTCCTGGAAAAAAACTGATTATGAGTTTTCCAAGCCAACCGTTACCAATGAACGCCGAAGAAGTCGGATTGTTGCTTAGAGTTTGTTAAAACTTTCGAAACGAAAGTAATATTAATAATTGAGATTTCAGAAGGTGATAACAAAACAACGTTTGCGAAGAAGGTTTGAATTCAACATGATTCAAAATAGTTATGAAGACATCAGAAACGCAATCATTAGAGCCGGAGCAAAATTTCTCATCGGAGACAATGATATTAGCTTTATGTCTAAATACAAACAACTAAGGTTTAAGATGACGAAAGGAAGGCTTTTTATTGAAAGGAGATAATGATAGATAGCAATTCTTCTTATGTTGACACTTATTTAAACACTTATTTATATGATAAATATTTTTCTAATCTTACCGGAACATCAAATATTTGTAAATCTCAAAGTACAGATTAGCAGTTATAAAATACTCTAATGATTCACAAAAACGATTGAGCAGGAATATTGGAATTATAGTCACTTGCAACTGGATGTCACAACAATACTAAACCTAAAGTTTCAACATAAATGATCATTTTGATCTTCCCGCGAAAAAAATCATTTTATTAAATTTTTCAACATATTGTTAATCCAACCAGGTCATCCAACGAAAAAACGTTTATGTAGTTTGAGCCGACGAAATAGCAGGTCAAATTGAGCGAATTTGAAACTTTTCAAAATTTGATCTACTTTTCGTTGGATGACCTGGTTGGATTAACACTAGTTCGACTTCTCATCATTTTGTTGATTTTAAATATTTTTAAAAAGTTTTTTTATGGAGAAGGTTTTCAAAGCATTCTTTTGGAAATCTGAAAACTGGTGGTTCAAATAGAACATTTACTTATTTTTAATAAATATATTCGTATATAATATCTTATCTTCCGAAACTCCGAACATTTTCAGAATGCCTTCTCCAATTCAATTGGGACCACCTTCTTTCAAGAAAGCCTTGGATGAACAAAAAACACTACACCGAGGAGAAGTTTGGTATTTGAGTACATGGCAAAAAAGACAAGTGCAAGATAATAGCGAGGTGAGCAGAATAGATATTTCTTGCTGTGATTCATTGAAAATAAAATAAATGTTTCCAGATAAAGCTAAGATACCTTTTCCACTTTCATATCAAATCAACTTTGTTTTCGATACATGTCAAACAAAAGGGCGATGATGAGAATAAAACAATGGTTCGAACTCGTGTAACGCTTCAGGAAGCTACAAAAGAGTTTCCTACGTACCATGCGGATGTATTTTTCGACGAAAATTATTTAGATGTCGCTGCCAAGTATTTAATTCATTTATTGTTTTGGGAAGATCTTCATTTTGGTGAGATGTGCCTCAATCTGGTGAGTTCTTAAATTTAATTTTGAACATTAGGAAATATGAACTTTTTTCAGCCGCCTCTCGGAAATATCGGGTACACAGACTGCCGTCCATGTAGTATCCAAGATATGACGATAAAATACAAAAGAGGATCCGATCCAGCACTTTTTGCTTCTTGGATGGCTCTCATCGCTGAAACTGATTTTTTCGAAACTTTAAGCATATATTCGCATGATGCAGAAGCATCTATTAAAGTGAAGCATGTTATTCAGGTTCGTCCAAGTCTCTAAGACCAAAAAAACTACTTGATTTCAGGTGAAAACGGCTCGGGAACTGGAAATTGCCGCAAATACAGATATAGACATAGAATTTATGAAGAATTATCATAAGAGTATGCTTTTGGATGACCCAAGCATATTTCGGAGAATGGACGAACACGAGATCAACGAGTTTTTCGACTTGTTTTGAAGTTATGTATCACGACTTCTGATCGAAAGAAGATATATATTTAAATAATATTTCTTTCTCTAATTATACTTATTTTAACACTTATTTACATAATATAATAAATGAATATTTTTCATAACTTACCGGAACATCAAAACTTTCGCTCTGCATATTTAATGTAGATCTGAAAAAAAAGAGCAATGGTAAACAGCGGAATGTTGTTCAAATATTGGCGTATGTTAATATTAAACAGATTCCAATCAAAAAATGCGACAAATTCCATAAAAAAAAAATAATTTATGATCATGATGAAAAAGAGGAAATAAATATAACAATAAAATAAACGATAAAAAGGGTGATGAAACAAACAATTTGTCTAATCATCCTCATCCTCACTTTCATCGGAAGATGTGGAAGGTGTTGAAACACTGCTGTCCGATTCCATGTCAGTGTCACTGTCGCCTGAAGAAGAAAACGGGAAATTTATGGGGTTTTTAATGGGTTTGTGCGATTTATTTGTTTTCTATTTGGTAGCTGGTACACTTTTCACTTGTAGGGAAATACATTTTCATTAAAATTCCCTTTCTTATAAATTATCAAAAATTGAGTTGACAGGTGATTTTAAATGAATAAGCACGTTCGGTATAATGAACTTTTAAAGAAAAATTTTAATTGAAAACCTCAAAATACCTCTGTGTATTTTAGTAGTTTTTTTAGTTGGTAAGATTGTTTACCATTCCTATTAAACATATTTGACATTTCATATACCCAAAAACAAACATCAAATAAACATACCTTCACGAACTTTTGCTCCTGTTTCTTCATCTTCATCTTCGTTCTCTTTATCTTCTTCATCGTCTCTCTCGACTCGATCAACAGTTTCAGCTGCTGCCTGGAATAACAAACATTTCGAAGAAAAACACAAAAGAAAAAACAAAATCTACCTTCGCCATTTCTTCTCGTTGCTTCTTCCATCGAGCGGCGGCTTCGAGCAATTTGAATGATCCTTTAGCTGCTTGATCTTGTGGGAAGATGTAATCAAAGTATTCCTCCCAACCAGCGTCAACACCGTCTTCAGTTTGAATTTGGCGACGTTTCTTCACTTTTCGTGGCATCATTGATTCAACTCTGGAAAAAAAAACCAAAATTATGAGGAAATTGATCTCGTTATCAACGTTATTGCCGATTCATACGTGTGAACGCCTGAAAACTCACCTCTTCAAAGCCTCTTCATCATCTGCTCGTTTTTCAGATTCTCTCCATGCTTCGAGCAACATTAGACGTTCTTCCTTATCCGCATTCTCTAGAGCTCTATTAGCTCTTTCATAAACCTTTCGTGCTCCTTCATAATTCTCAATACTTTGCTCGAACTCAGCCATTGAAATCCAGACCTGAAAACTTTTTGTTATTTTAAACAGCAAATTTTCCCACGTTACCTTGATATGATTCGTTCTTTGAAGCAATGTTTCATACAAATCTCTGGCTTTCTCATGTTCCTCGGCACTGACTTCAAAATCAATATACGCTTTCCATAAAAGTTCGGGCATATCAAGAGCGGGCTGCTGAATGGCGATATCGAATACAGCTCTAGCTCGATCAGTGTCACCCAAAAGCGTTTCAAGTTCGGCAAACTTGATCCATGTCGTACTACTTTCTGGTGAACTCTCCAAGAATTTCTCGTATAGTTTTCGACATCTGTCAAATTCACGAAGTTGCAATTCAAGATCGATGTAGGCTCGGAAAAGCTTATCCTTTGGGCACTTTCCAATCGAAACACCGAGGATTTTCCGAGCATCGGCGAGGTTTAATTGGCGAATTTCGAATTGCGCAAACATGATCCAAATTTTGGCAAAAGTGAAGAATTTGTGAGGAATAATATCGAGACAAGCAGTGTAGACGGCGCGAGTTCGTTCAATGTCTTTGGCGACAAGCTCTTCATACAATGCATAGTTGATCCACAAATAGATGTATCGCCTCCAATATCGTTTTTCCTTAAAAAATAATACTTATCTTTGAAAATGGTCTTTAAAATAAGTTCTACATTTTGAGACCAAAAAAAAAAAAATCTAAAACAGCCTATTTTGTCAAAAACGCAGTTAATAAATGGTTAAGAATAGCTTACACCTCACAATTATTTTTTTTGTGTTTTGTAAAAGTTCTCAAATCTTTTTTAACAAACAAGTTTTTTTTTAATGATTTCTGATTCAGCGTCGACTCAGATTCTAAAATTTCTAATTTTTTTTCAAAACAATTTCTTTCCATTTTATTGCAGTCCCATTATTGAAAAAGTTTTTTATATTTTTTATTCGTTTCCCTATTTTTTTTTTCTCGAGAAATCGATGAAACAATATCAAAACGATTAATATTCTAATTTGATTATTGATTTTCTCTTCAAAAAAATCTTACATCATGAGGTGGAACATTTGCAATCGCTCTTTCATACAAATCTTCGATATCTTCCTTGCTAGCCTCTTCGTTCTCGAGTAATCTCAAGTAATCGAACCAGGCATCATAGTTATACCCATTCTCCTCGACCATCTAAAATTCAATACATATAATTGGATATATTTTTTTTGAAACAATTTACCTTTTCATACTGCGTTTTACGTTTGCTGATAATAACATCCTCAATTCCGACACGTTCTCCAAACTTTTTCTCGTGTTGAGTGTAGTGTTTGAAAATTTCCTCAGTTCGACTGGAAGGTAAATTATCTAGACCGTATTTGAAAATTGCGCGAGCTCTTTCGTGCTCTTTTTGACGCTCTTCAAAGAGAGCGAAAGCAACAAGAAGAGTGTCGTTGATAGATTCTTCACCGAAGTATTCCATACCTCTTTCGTAAGCCTGAAAATAATAGGAAATTATTGCCAACTTTCGAAAAACACTTACTGCTCGAGCATTTCCAATATACCCATTTCTCTCCTCAAATTTCGCATATTTAATCCAGTTTTGAACATTCGACCCATGAACATGAAGATATCTTTGATAAATGCTTCGCGCTCTATCGATTTCCTTATACCGAATCTCGAAATTAATATAAGTTTGCCATGCTTGCTCTGGTGGTTCCCATTCCATCCAGCGTTCAAAGATTTGTCGAGCACCGGGCACATTCTCAATAACCTCCTCCATATACGAATACTTGAGCCAAAACTGTGTTGCTCGCGGCATAATAGTGATTGCTCGATCAAACACGTTTCTGGCGTGATTAATCTGCTTCGTTCGCATTTCCATTTCGGCGTATTGAAGCCAAATACTGATTGATCGATGATCGACATCGAGAGCTCTTTCGAATACCGAACGGGCTCGCTGAACCTCGCCAATTGACTCTTCCCATTTACCGTATTTAATCCAGTTGGCGAGTGATTGACGATTTTTACGAATACCATCTTCAAACTCCTTCCGCTTCTTTCGCTGATACTCTTTCAATTCTTCAGGATCTGTGATTTTCGTCTTTGGAGGTGGTGGAATGAGCTCAAGTTCTCGCTCTTTGGCTTCTCGCAAAAGCTGTTCAGCAGTAATTTGAAGCGGAGCTGGTGCCTTATTTTTAACTTTCGCCGCCTTTTTCGGTAGCCGAATTGGCTTATTGCCCGGCATTTCCGATTCATCGTCACTCATTTTTGAATACCTAAAAAATAATAAACTTTGAAGAACAATTCAAGTTTATATTTCGACAGATGCAAGTAAAATAGTTTCAGTCAGTAACTAGCATAGCTTTAAAAACTTTCTTGTCAATTTCTAATAGCGAAAAAGGAGGCGAAAATAAGTAACTTTCAAGAGAAAAAAGAAATTACGAATTTTCGGAAATAAAAAGCTTGGCCGAGAGACCGCTCAACCACGACCCCGAAAAGTTAGTCCTCCGTTATATCACACTTTTTGTTTTTTTTGTTTTTTTCCGATGTTTTTTCTCGTTTCTCTACAGGTTTTCGTGTATTGTCGCAAGTCGGCGCTGTCGCTTATGTGATAGAAAACGTGACATGACATATAAGTCGATTTTTCCAGTTCAATCGTCTCTGAAACCCGTTCAAAATTTCTAGAAAATCAATTGTCATCATTTACGAAATTCTTTTTCAGCTAACAAATTGAAATAACTAAAAAATGAGCGATTCTGAAGACGATTTATCTAGTGGTAGTATTACTGATGCGGATGAGTTAGAGGATGATGTTGACTTAGAAGATGGCACAATCGATGATCCACCTGCGAGTGATGCGGAGGAGTTGGATGACGAAATGACTGATAAGAAGAGTGAAAAGTACTTTCGAAAGGAGATTTGGCAGCTTAAGAAACTTCCGTATTATGCAGAAATAGAAGAAGAAGCTAACAAGCATTTCATTATGATTAAGGTAGGGTATAAAATTCAGAAATGAAAATTTATTCACACATATTGTTGCAGAAAGGTCTTGCCGATTCAGTTCTTCTCAACGATGCATCAGTCGGGTTTTGTCATTGGGTATTAGAACTAGACAAATATATCGATTTATACGGTCGACGTTTCTCCAAAGAGGAGCATATTCAGCTTATCAAACTGCTTCTACCTTTGATTCAAAAGAAAAACATTTACCGTAATGTCAAAATTGCGATGAGATGTGTATATACGTTATTGTGCAAAAAAGATTATCTCACAAGAAACGACTTAATCATTGACTGGAGACCTCTCTATGATCTGTATATTGAAGTAACGTTCAAAAATCTAGAAGAGGATGGCTTGTTTCTGATGCCAGAAGGGTTTCGAACCGATCTTTTGAATTTAATTTTCTATGCAAGATTGTATTTCACAAAGGAAAGCGTTCAAGAAATCCTCGACGAATGTCGACCATACATGTGCATCTGGGATGAATCATGCACCAGGTGCTGGAAAGTTCTCGACTTGTTCTTGTGCATGTCAATGTCAGCGGAAGACCAGAAAGTTTATGGTAATCATCTATTTCGTCTAACTCCAAGAATTCCTTATTTTCAGGCACCGCTCTTTGGTTCGATGAAGCTTGGCATTGGTACGAAACCATCGACAACAATTCCATTTTCGAGACCCAGGCGCACAAAATGTTTGCCAGACTCACTTATGAATCTCCTGGATTGATTGATTGGAGTGATAAATTGGATCTGATTTTCACCAGAGTAAGTTAAATTCTCAAAAGAAAATGAAGCATTCCAATATTCAATAATTTATAGCTGATAAGATCTCTTCGCCTTGGGTTAATCAGCGGATTGTGTCAATCTTTCAGTCATGAATCAGCTGCGGTTTGGATTATTCATATGCTTGGATCGTCTTGTCATGATCAGTGAGTAGCTTTATACCGAATTTTTGAAAGAATGTAGAAAGGATTATTTTTATTATCAACTTCTTTTTTCAGGCTTATGGTTCATTTGAAGCAACTTTTCGATCAAATTGAATCATTCCTCCATCCATCAAACAATGGTCATCACACACAGTATCTTATCACTTTGATCTCCAAGCTTTGCACACATTCAATAATTCGCATAAAACGAGAGCGAAATGAAAAACCAAACAAAACCAAAACTGTTCCAATTGTAAGTTTAACTATCATACTGAACCATCAGAAGCATGAATTTTTTCAGATTCCTGATCAAATGCGTCTCAATCAACAAATTTTGAATGATTTCGTCAATATGATGTTGCCATCACTCAAATTGATGGCGTTCACTAAAACCAGTAAAGAGTACGTTTCAACGAAACATCATGGATCATTATATTTTATTTTCTTTCAGATTGATCAATCCTATCTACCGCAATTGTTGTCTAATGTGCCCAAAAATTATCCTGCCAGTAGTTTTGGATATGGTGTATCCGGCTTTGGAAACTCTCGTCGAACCGCATCGTCTTCAGCAGACTTTGGGAACTCTTGTTGGAGTTTTGATCCCTCTTGTCAAAGATGAGCCTGATGCTGAAGGCAAGACTTATCGGGTTCATGCAATCACAATATTGAATTCGCTCTTGCCTGGATTGGATTGTAATGATATTCGCAAATGTATGGTGACTTATCAGATTATTGGTGTATTGGTGAATATGATCCCATTGGTCGATAGTTCGGATGCGATTCATACTCGATGCGATTTGACAGAGGATGAGAAAGAATTGTGCTCTGCCACAGCAAACTTCGACTCAATTATATCTTTGGTGATGGATAGAATGATTGAAATGCTCACATCGTACGGACAATCTGCGAATCCTATCAATGCTCAAGGTGGAATCAATGCGAAAACTAATAATGCCAATATAGAAGATCAGATTTTGCACAGAGGAACATTGTCGGTATTCAAAGGAATTTGTCGAAACAGCAGCAGCGAAATTTTCAAAATTGCTATGAACAAGTTGTACACATTGGCATCAGAGAATGTATTCGATAGTCGAGTTGTCAATGACGTCATCGCCGATATGATCCAAGTTGCCTGCAGATTCCATCCTGATTTGGCTTTTAACAAGTTCTTCAATTTGGTTCTATCGAGACTTCAAAACTGTATTACACCGGAGTTCTACACCGATGAAAAAGTTGACTTCAGCGTTCTTTGGTGGGTCACCATTGCTGGTAGAATCGTCAAAGTGCACACCGAATTGTTGCTCAAAAATTGGAGTCAAATCAATGTGATATTGAATCTTCTTATGCCACTGAAAAAGTGCAGTGTTGCCACCGAGAAAGTGTTGAGCTTATTCGACAATCTTTTGGAACAATTGACATATATTCACCTGAACTCTTTGGCCGGTAGAAGAAAGCTCTACGATTCACCACCTGATCAATTTTTGGCCATCAGATATTGGGCTGCTGCAGTTGACAAGAAGACGTATAAAGCAGACTGGTTTGTTCCAACACAAGAAAGTATTGACAAGGCTGTTGAATTGATGAGAACCTGGCTCGTACCAAATTTGGCCGTTTTGAACAGTCCTGAAGGAATTGCAAAGAAGGAGCTGTTGCATAGGCTTCAATTGTGTCGATCAACAATTTTGGGATCGTGCATGGCTTTACCATTGTTGGAAGGAGAATATATTCGATTGACTGATTCGCATGTGGTCAATCCGGATCAAGAATTTAACAATGTTGTCAAACCGAAAGGAACACCAGGTCAGTAGATTTGATTATCCAGGATTGTCTTTCGAAAAAATCATTTCAAGTTTTCGGTTGAAATCCAAGAATTTTTCCCAAAAACCTACTTCAAGACAGAAATTTTCAGAAGTTCACCTCGATGGAAAAAATGTGCGTCAAATGGTTCTCGACACAGTCCTTGGACTTATCGATTATCTTCTCGAACATTGTCCAGATGATGTGAAATCGATTCAAGAAGCTGTTACAATTCTTCGAAGTTTGCCGTCGAATCGAGGCTACACCAAAGACATGTACGTTGCCGGAATGACTAGTTATAAAGTAACTAAAATAATGTTGTGTGATAAACTTGGTGGAAACAAAAGCAACATCGAGATGATTGTCGAAGAGTATATTCTACTTTTGCATCGGGTTTGTAATTTATTTATTTTATTGAAAATGTAATTGGTTTGTTTTTAGAAACGTATGTCATCGATTCAAGGATGGCATTTCACTGCACAACATCAACGAATTTTCGAGACGCTTTTGAAAGTTTCTACAAGTTCGTATAGTGAAAATCGCGCTAAAGCTCAAAATATCTTGTTGAACAAGATACGACAACATCCATATTCATACAAACGAATTTTGGATGATATTTTGAGATATTTGGATCCGGCAAATGAAGTCACTCATGAACAGTTGAAAGGTGCTTTGTATTTATTGATTGATGGAAAGAAGCAAGCTATAATTATTCGAATGGAGTTTGAGCAACAAGCGAAGATTTGGCCAGCACTTGTACGAGTTCAGCATAGTGAAAAACCGTCGATTATTCGATTGTTGGAAAATGCGCAAAACTTGATTGTTGACAATTATGAGAGTTATCGATTGAAATATGAATGGGTGGAAGCAAATGTAGAAGCAGCGAAAAGATTGATTATCAGCGCTGACGAATGCTCGCCGTTGCATGATCCCAATATCTTGAAAATGCCTTCGCAAGAGCAAATCGATAAATATTCGGACTATTTGGAAACAAAGTTTGAATATACTTTGAGGTAATTTTTAAATAATTGACATATTAAATTCAAAAGGATCCTGTCCCCAGTGATCTTTAAATTATCCTTTTTAAATACAATGTCCTAAAAAATCAAGATTTCGCTTTCAGTTGGTATCACACACTTATTGCGCGTATCTACGAACTAGCCAATGATCCAACTCTTCACTGGAGACCTCTCGATATGGCACATTCGATGCTTTCAATGCAAGTACGATTAGATTATCCTCTTCCTGACGGAGTCATCAAAATGTTTGTCAAATTGCTCGTCAATGATACTGTCAAGACGAGACGAATCGCGTCGGCTGTTGTTGCGTCGTGGTTGAAGATCATGAAGCCGAAAGCTGTCAAGCACGAATACGTGATTCCGAACATGTCGCCAAACAGTGGACCTGGTGCCAAATTCCCGATCTTCTGTGGATTGCGCGAGGATAATCGTTGTATGATGTATGAGGAGGATAAATTGCCACAAACCGATGAGGAATGGAATGCTTTCCAGTTTTGTGGAAAACAACATTGGGGGTTGTACACATGGCCGACTAAACTGAGAACGTGAGTTTTCGATGGAAGTTTTGGAGAAAATTATCTTTACCGAAATTCTTGTAGATATGCTCCATTGAATCAACAAACCGCGATTGATAGAAACTATGAAGATTTCTCCGAAACGGAAAAAGCGATCGTCGACACTTTCCTTGATGAAAAGTTCATGACACGTTTGAGAGAATTGTTCTCAATTGAAATGAAAAAAGAAGATGAACTATTCAACGCTGTCCACTTTTCGTTGTTCCAGGTATTGTTTTTTTTAAATTTACAATATATTCATCCAAATTAATTTCATTCTAGGGCCTCTTCCGTGTTTTCAACGACGTTCTCTGCCCTGCGTTCAAAACCCAGCTTGAAATTCTATTAGCCAGTACTAAAGAATACGATCAAAAATTGGCGTCAGAAATGGTTGCGGGTATTATCAATGGATCGAAATTGTGGAAATACGAGAGACAACGCAAAATGTGGAGTTGGTTGGGACCATTGATTTCGAAAAGTTTTGAGGTTATGAAAGAGGATGGTTTGAGAAATTGGGGAGTTGGAATAGCGACTGTTTGTGGATGTTCGGAAGCAAGAATGTTGAAGCCATTGATCGATTTATTGTTCAAATTGATTGAGAGACCAACTGATAATGCATTTGCTGCAAGCTCGTGAGTTAAAAATAGCGTAAATCGATTATTAGCTCAATTATTATTCCAGACGATTATTCTTGCTTCAATCAGCATTATGTCAGTTTGAATGGAGAGGAATGGAGCTGTGGAATAGGTTTATGAACCTCTTGAAAACTTCCCTAGTACATCAATATCAAAATCTTCGTGATCGAGTGGCAACGTGAGTTTGAACTAGGAAAATGAGATTATCATAATCTTCGTTTTAGAGCTCTCGTTTCTGCGACTTGGTATGACGTGCCAGCAGTTGGGGTTGCGCCTGAAGTGCCTGAACATTTGCGACCACCTCGAATCGAACTTGTTTCGTCTTGGTACGAAGAGTTGTTGTCAACATGCTGGGATGAAATTCGTATCTCGAAAACTGATGAATGCTCGACGACGAATGGTACATCAAATGGTGAAGCGGCAATTCATGTATCTGCTTCGACTGCATCGTTAACTGAAATATCGGAAGTGAGAAAAGCGGCGAGATTGGCATTGAAGTCCACAATTTCCTATGTGTTCAATACGGTTAATCAAAATTATCACGCATATCCAAAGTGCTTTATTCCATTTTTACCTCTCTGGTGTCACTATGCTAATGATGTTGGGTATGTCATATTTTAAAATAAAATGTGAGAAATCATTTTTTCAGAGATGAGGAGCTTCAACGAACATGTAATGCGTTCAATGCTGGACATATGGAAGCGATTTATGTGTCTCCGTCAAATGCGCCACTTGTTCTAAATCAATTCCAACAGATTCTCACTTCTCAGTGCTGGTGGAAGTCGAAAGTAGTGGCTCTTCGAACAATCAGAACATTGGTTTTCGCGAATCCCTATGTTTTCCGAAAACATCGAGAGGATATTGGTAATATTTCTCATATTCTTTTCAAATTAACCCATTTAAAATTCAGGCCATCTTCTTGTTCATATGTTGAATGATTGCCAGATTGAGGTGCGCGAACGAGCGGCTGAGGCGTTGAGCACTCTGTTGCAAAGTGACTTTTTCGAGACGACACAAGAGCTTGTGCGCAAATTCGATCTTGCCGCCGCCTCGGAGAATCCTATCGAAGCTCATGGTGGAGTGCTAGGATTGTCGGCAATTGTTTTGGCGTCGCCGTATTCGGTTCCAACGTATTTGCCAGATGTTTTGATGAGAATTTGTCGATTTGCTACGAGTAAAAATGCAACAATTCGGGTAAGCTTAGTCATTCGTGAATCAATATATTCTCTTCTCTTTTCAGGATGCTGTGAAACGTGCACTTTCTGAATTCAAACGAACTCATCAAGATTCTTGGCGCGAGCACGAAACACAATTCAACGAAGATCAATTGATTGTTCTGCGCAACTTGCTCATCTCACCTAACTATTATGTCTAATTGTTGTAACCTCTTTCCCTAAGTATATGTCCATTTATCATTCTGTCCTTTCTTTCTAATTCCTTCCCGTCCTATCCGGTTTCACTTGGAATATGTTCCAAAAGGCTTTATACGCATTTTCCACATTTATCAATTTATTATCATTTTTTTTTGTGTCTCCCAGAAATTTTCCGGTTGCCTTTTTAACTGACGGTGTGATGAATTCCGATGTGTTTTCTTGCCCCTCGTAATATCATTTTCTGACCTATATCAATGGATTCTTATTATGATTAGATAGGATTCAGAATTTCCTAGTTTTCTGAATATTTTCGCGTAGTATCTGCGCCATTTCATATTGGTTTTTAATTTTTTGACAATTATAAATAAAATGGTTCGTTTTTGCATGCTTCTGAATTTTTTGAACTCGTTTTTTTCACGATTTTGATATATTTTGGAGAGTATAAGATGGGCTAAAATTATTTGAATTTCAGATGTTTAAAAGGCTTTCACGAGGATGGCTGTCAATGGTGATAGTTCAAGCGATGGGAAGTGTCTTCATGTGCTTGACAAAGCAAAACGTCGGTTCTCACTACAAAGTTTCGAGCCCGGCACTTACTCGTGCTCATGCTCTTCCCTTGACTATTTTGTGCCTCACACGCATTGTTCTGATGCTTAACTTCCGCAATATCAGCCTTCACATTGCACATATCATCATTTCAATCTGCGCTGTTTTGCATACTGTCTCGGAAGTTTTCTTCTACCAATCTATGGTTTATGGAATTGTCACTGTTACTGAAATCACGTTCAATAGTGAGTTTTTTTTGTTAATGTATCGATTCATTTTAACAAAAACCGCCGAAAAATTATCTACACTTCAAAAAATGAGTCAGAAACATGAGGAATAAAATCGAAACAACCGCCAACGCTAAAATATACTAAAATGAAACTTCAAAGTCATTTTGAGCATCAGTTTGATGTTATTGATAATTGTGGAAGTTGGTGACACAATTGGTGTGCCCATATGCTTGATCCAATTTCGTTTTTGTTCAGAAAAGTAAATACTTTCAATAACAAAATTGAATGTTTGGGTGCCATCAAGGTTTCAATCACATCAGGTGTTGCGCCAATCATCAGTAACACCAGAATGGTGCTCAAAGTGACTGTAGTACTTCATCATATTCTATTTTCTCACTTTTTTTCACGCTTCTCACTCACTTTTTTTTAGAGTTCAATTAATTTATTTTAAAATATTCATATTCAATTTTTCAGGTTTCACCGCAGTTGTCATGATCTCATATTTGTTCTTCATGGAAGATGAGCCAGTGCCAAAGAAGAAGAGAGAATTTAGTGCCAAACACTATATGGAAGGAACTTCGTTGACACCGGATGAGAATGATGTCAATGTTCAGAATTATAAAAAGTGGAAGTGAATGATTATGGTAATTATATCAAATTATGTATATTATATCATACATGGACTAGTCCGGTTCATGGTTAAGTCTCAAGCGCCTACTCCTATCCGTTTCCTATCTCTCGCGTTCTCTCCTATCTCTTTCATTTTTCTCTTCACCCCCCCCCCCCTCAAGCGGCCACTCCTTGCCGGGTTAAGCCTTGATCTTGATCTCGTTCTAAATTGCAATAATAACTTATCGATACTCACTGAAAAATTTCAAATAAATGAATAATTTCTATGCTAATTGCGTTATTTTTTATTATCACTTGGAATTTTAAAAAAACACTTCGAATTCAAAAAATTGTTTATAGACAGTTTTTTCAAAGATCATTGGAATGAATGGCATTTCTCGGGGTGTCTCGATAAATGGTTCGTCTACTTTCTTCCATAAGCATAGTAGTATGGAGAAGTATAGTAATACATAACTGGTTGAGTTCCAGCTACTTGTTGTTGACCTGATGTAGCTTGGTTATTGTTGTTAGTCGCATCGTATTGAGCAGTTTGACCGGCTTGTTGAGTGCTCTGTTGTGGATATTGTTGTTGGCCACTTTGAACAGTTTGTTGTGGATACTGCATTTGTTGTTGTTGAGTTCCAGTTTGAGCAGTGTATTGTTGTTGTTGTTGTGTGCCAGTTTGTTGAGGATATTGTTGGGTATTATCGTTTTGAGTTTGGCTAGTTACTCCGGTAGCAGAAGTTGGATAATAATAGTACAATGGGGTATAATAACTGGTCGGATAGTAGTAGTATTGAGCGGAAACTGAGGCTACCAAAAGGCACAAAACAATGAGTCTGAAACCGAGATTTGATTCAAAGCTATAAAATTGGAAAAATAAAAAAACTTACGAGTTCATGTCGATCGTTGAAATAGATTGATTGATGCCTTCTCCAACAGAAACATGTGCTTTTATACTCCCAAAAAGTTGCGTTCCGCCCATTTTCGAAATTTCGCTGTCAAGAGTTCAAAGTAGGTAAGCAAACTTGGCGGTCAGTGAGAAGTTGAAGAAATAGCGAGGGCGAACGGGAGAGTTGATTGTTTGCGATTTTGAGAATGGAAGCAGCGGCAGCAGCACAAAATAGATACACAGTGCCAAGTAAACAGGTGGGATTTTTGAGACTATTTTTCGAGCCATGAGGAATGGTTTTGGTTGGATCATCGTGCTCATTTGTCTTGTTATAGCTACAACGGCGCAATATTTCTATAATAGTCAACAGCAGAAGCAGTATGGTCAAGATTTCGAGCCGAGAATCGTGGATTTGACGAATGAAATCAATAAGAATGATGATAAACGTCTTGCTCGCAGACAATATTACTAAGAAATCGTGAATAAATTTTTTTTGGTGGTGAAAAACATATGTTCGTCGCCATGTATCAAAATGATAGGTGATTTTTCTAATTGTGGCCAAAATTGTATCGAAAACACTGGACTTTTTTGACATTGATTCGATCTTTTAAAAAAAATTGTCAATGGAGCGCGATTCTAGATGAACTCTGCTTTAAAAATATGAACTTTTTGGCTGAAATATACTTGGGCCAGTTGTTGTTGTTGTGTGCGCGTAAAGTGTGATGTTTGTTGTGCACAATATTTTGTACAATAGAGCGCACTTTCACTAGTTTGCATATTTATAATTTGGTTTAAAACTTCATTAAACAAACTTTCAAGTTACTACAACAAACTTTAAACCTGACGAAACTCGATTGGAATGTGCTCTTACTTCACGTGACTTACATAAACCTGAAATTATTTCATTTTTCCCTCACATCACTCATCTCCATTGCTTACTTTTCAAAGTTTTCCTATATTCTGTGACAACAGTCATTAATATAATACTATCAATTGAGGGAAATAAACTAAACGTTGATATCAGTACACCACTTTGAAAAGCGAATTCGAGATTGAACAAAGGAGCCATGAAAATTGGGACTAATGGCAGATAAAATAGAATAGATGGACCACTTATCTGAAAAAAAGGAAGGGATTTCAAGCAACAACTATTTGTCTACCTGGAAAATGAGAACTTTCAAAAATTGCCTTTGTAATGTTTTGAAAGAGCTAGAAACAAAAACATTATCCTGATTCTTCTCCAACTCTCGATGCATTCGAACTCCGCAAAATATCATCACGGAGAACTGTATGATCACAATACCTAGAAGACATCCCGCACCAGCAATACCGTTCTGAAAAAAAAAAATCACTTTTCTCCATTTTTAAGATGAGACATACATTGCCAGTGAAAACGAATCCATGTGTATTTTCCATAGGAACATTATAACTATTTAGAAATGTTGCTCGTAGGTGCTCTTTTGCTTGTAGAGATGTTGGACAAAGAAGAAGTATTGAGGAAGAATAAATAAGGCCGAAGAGGAAGGCGTAAGTGAGCCATAGAATGAGCTTCCAACTTTTGAAGTGGCGCACTTTTGAATTACTGAAATAGATATTATCAATGTTTCTGATAGATTATGGCTCCTAATTTTCAAAGTATTTTTTTCAATTACTGTCTTGATGATAGTGTACGTGGCAAAGTTCAATCGCTGCCATTGGTTGGATTGTTGTAGTTTCGTTTTTCAACGGGAATCATTTCAAGAACCAGAATCTTTAAAATTATAATGTGTTGCTCTATGGGGTTATTCAACCCGTAGAATTCGAATCTGATATCAGAATTAGCCAAACATTCCATTTTGACCCAATTACCGATTGATTTATGACTAATACACGGTGTTGACATAGTATTCATCATTCAGACACTGTAGTGGTAGTCAGTATATGAAAATACACAAATCTAGTACCACAATAACAAAAAAAAAACCTCGGACTGTCAGCAAACGTGCTCTACCGCACAGCCGTTGTTTCTTCGATTTTTTTAAAATGTAATATTTCCAAGAGTTCTTCGATTTTATTCCCAAAAGATATTTCACCATGTGAAAAAATCATTATTTCATAAAAAAGTTTCGAAAAAATTCTTTTTTTTTTTGAGAAATACAAAATTAAAAATTTGTGCACACACATCAAACATGACGAGCAATGTGTGACGCAAAATTGCACACGTCTATGGCTAATGAAGCACAGTAGACATGTTTAAGACACCTAGACAGTTTGAAAAATTAGCCGTATATTACCGAAATTTTATCGTATTTACACACAAAACACACAACTTGACGTAAATGTTCACATACCTTGGTCCAAACGAACCGTTTTCTCAATGCTTGTTTGTTTGATTTTGAAATTATTAGTGGAGATAATTATTGGACTAGGTGTCTTCAAATTAACATTAAAAAAAACATCAATCAATGGAGCGCACATTTGAGATAAGATTTATAAAAATGTTTGTTGAATGGGTCAAAAGATTGTTATTCATCTCTCAAACCATGTGAAGCCAAGGATTTAAATTTTTACCTACCCGACCTATTTTTCTCATAATTTCTTGAATCAAAGAACATTTCCCTCTCCTAAATAACTCACTTTGTTATAACCCAATAACGATAAATAAATTGAACCGAAATGAAGCTGATCAACGAAGAATGAAGAAATGCATAAACTAGCAAGCAGAATGTCATCAAAGAATCTCCATAATCTTGAAATGTGAAGAAGAAAAACGAGGAATTCATCGAATGAAAAAATGGGTGAACTAATATATCCTCAATTGAGAAAAGTATACCAAGAACAGCTGCGATTACCACTAAATTCCTATACATTCCAAGAATTTTCTGGATTTTGAATAGAGTTATATAAATGAGCAGAGGGTTGAGAAGACATGTTAGAAACATTCCAATTATCGAAAATGTTGAGGATATCTCGTAGAGTATTGAGAACGACATGAATGAATGGATAATAGAAAAGATATGTATATATGTAATTGCTTTATCACCTTTTAAGTATGTCCATGTCCTTGTGAAGCTTGGCTCCGCCCCAAAATGAACTTAAGTCATGTGATATTCAAATGGACATATTTAGAACAACTCCAGGGAGGGTTTTTTTTTTGGTGTTTTATAAGTAAACAATTACTTCTAAAAATAAACAAACATGTTTCTTGAACATTGGAAAATGAGCAAATATTGTAAATGTTTCTTCAGGGGGAACTTTTTTTTGTGATTTGAACTTTGTAAAAACGATATTCCTGAGGGAAAATTGATTTTTGAGGTTTCGACTAATTTGTGTCATTGTTCTGATGAAGTCAGAGAAAGTGCGTGATTTTTTGAAAATCATGAAGTATTAGTGAATCATGGCGATAGTCATCAAAGTGTTTGTTCAAAGTTTATATATTTTAATATCCCATAAAAAGGGCAAGACAAGAGAAAATCATTTAAGAAAGTGAGTTGCGCATCATATAACCAATCGATAGATTCTTTGCCTCTGATTGGCCACGTGGTAAGATTTTTCTAAAAAAAAAAAACGATATTTGAAAACCACAAAAAAAACGAATTACAACTTACCACTCTGGGAAGATTACAAGGTTCAGCGGTTCTGATAAATACCATAGCGCAGTTTTCACCGAATCTTTGCTGAATTCTTCGAAACACTGTTTCCTCTGACACATTCGATGTTGAATAAATATTCTCAATTGGAATTTGTTTGAAATGTCCGGAAATTAGGAGTTGCCCGGCTGCGATGTCAAGTCGCTGTTTACTAATCACAATATTTGCGAATTTTTTGTCTTGTGATTTGGCGTTTCTTTTGTTGACCAATTTCAGACTTCGCTTCACACATTTCCAACGTTGATTTACAATTTGTTGGAGTTGCTCAGCGGCCTCACAAAGTTCTTTTTCTGAAAATTCTGAAAAAAAAAATGAAAAAGATAAAACAACTTTCACGTATTTTATTCTAATTTTTGTCATAACTAAATTGTGAAAAAAAATTCACAAAACTTTGGGAGGGGGTGAAGATGAAACGTGCTAAAACTTCAAAAAAATCATAACTTTGCTCTCCGTGAACTTTTTTTGATAAATAAAAACCATTTTGAAGCAAATTTTAAGGCAAACAACTTTCACCTTGACGAGAAAAAGTTAACCCTATTTTTAACAAAATCTGACCTAAAAGTCATAATTTCTAAATCTTAGAAAACACGAGCACAGGTTCTAACCTCTAAAAGATTTCTTGTACCTTTTTACATACACTACAATTTTTCTCAAAAAGTTTCAAGAAACCTAAGTTTTCGAACTAAACGTTTGGTCTCAAACACCATTTTACAATAAATTTTTTTTTTGTAACTTTGAGGATCGTTAAAATTGCTTTGATGTATCTTCCTTTCAAACTTTAAGGATCCAAATGTTGAGAGAAACTGGGTTTAAAAAATTTTCGCCATCCAAAACCGAAATTCATACTCTATAAAATATCATGTTTGATTCAGAAAAACCGAAAAACTAGAAAGTCGGCTCGAAAAATTCAAAGTGACTATTAAAAATCAGGAGTTTCTCAAGTTAATAGAAATGATTTTGTTAAAACTCTGCATTTACATGTCAAAAATCTAATTTTTAAAATAATGCTTTTGTTGCTTTTTTTCTGAATAAAAGCGACCGCGACGCATTGAACGAAACTGAAACCATTTTTTTCACGTTTTTAATAACATATACTTTGATATAATATGTTCAATACAAAGAATAATTAAATTGTTTGGCGAATAACATAAAAAATAGTAAATATAAACATGTTTCAGGTAAAATACACTATTTTCCTTCAAACTTAGAGTAGTTCATTTTTCTGATACATATGTTTCTCTCATCTCAAATTGTTCACAACATTTAGTGTATTAATATCGAACCCTCCCTCTTTCGTGTATATCACCTGTCTGTCACCAATATATATATGAAAAAATGAAACATGATACTCGATGAGTGGACTTGCCACAAATAATTTTTGCATTCAAGTGTCCACTTTTTTTTCCTCATCCAATATTCATTGCAAGTGAAATTCTAATTGAATCTTATACCCTTTTCCTATCTATTTATGCACAAAAACCCCATTTCCTTTAAGCTATTGAGAAAAGAGACGCAGACAAAATAAGAAAGAATTTATTTTTCATTGGGAGACTTTTGCAGACAAGTTTTTGATGGGTCAGTTTTCAGTACCAGTTAGTGCCAAAAGAACACATCTTATTAAATATTTATCGTGTTCAGCTTTAGCCTCTCTTTTTCTCAAGCTGCAAACGGTTTATTTATTGGTATTGTAACTGTCTGCACACAACGTTCCTTATAGCGCAGTTGGTAGCGCGTACGACTTTTAATCCAAAGGCCGCGAGTTCGATTCCCCATGCCATCGATTTTCTTTTTTTTTCATCAAATCAAGAAACTGGAAAAATTTTATTGTCTAAATAGAAAAACAAACACACGCGTAACGTTATTTAATTGAGTATAGGTTTTTTTTTTTTTAATTTTTTGACGTAACTATTTTATTTCCCCTCCCTCAATTATAATTTCACATTGAGATTAGCTTTCCTTGTTGAAATCAACAAACTATTATAGAAATTTGCATTTTTTCACACATTAAAATAAGGGAATTTTCTATTTGAAATGAAATGTGTTGTGTTTTTCAGTGATGCGAACCGGGGCACTTCGGCGAAGGGAAGCGCTGTTGAGAAAATCGAACAAGAATCGGAAGTTTGCTGATGTTAGCTGTGCCAATGTTGGAGGAGATGCTGATGCGGATAGAGGAACCACTAGTTTTGCGGTTAGTTTCTTTTTTTTGGCCCAAAAAATTTGAAGAAACAGAGAAAAATCTGTAAAAAAAAAAGGACTACCGTAATATTTAAAGGGACATATCGATTTTCCATAATAATTTTGTTGGTCTGGTGTGATGTTACGAAGTTGATTTTAAAAAATCAAGAAATTATAAAAAAAATCTGTGAAAATCAAGAGAAAAATACCGTAATATTTAAAGGGACATATCGGTTTTCCATAATAATTTTGTTGGTCTGGTGTGATGTTACAAAGTTGATTTTAAAAAATGAAGAAACGACGAAAAAAGTGTTCAAATCGTTAAAAAAAACCACCGTAATATTTAAAGGGACATATCAGTATTTGTTAAAAAATTTGTTGGTCTGGTTTGATGTCAATGTTTTTTTTTTTGAAAATGACGAAAAAGCCTTTGTAGAAATAAACAAACATAAATTAATCTAAAATTAACAAACAACAGTAATATATTTAAAGGCACACAATGATTTTTGATTTTTTGTAATATATTTAAAGGCACACAATGATTTTTGATTTTTGATTAAAATATTTACGGGTCTGTCACGTAATTACTTTATGAAATTCAAAAAAAAAAAACGGAAAAACTGTGAAAATCATTTTAAAAAACTACCATAATATATTTAAAGGGACACATGGATTTTGAAGTGTCCATCACCAGACCCATGAATGTTTTATCAAAAATAGTAAATCGTTGTGTCCCTTTAAATCCCGGACAGTCCCTAAGAAGCCTGAATAGACACATGACGTCATCAGGCTGTTGGTCAGATTTTTTGAAGAATTATTCTGAATCCCATAAATCAATGCGCGAT
The DNA here is from genome assembly GCA_900536415.3 of Caenorhabditis sp. 38 MB-2015. Classification (NCBI taxonomy): domain Eukaryota; kingdom Metazoa; phylum Nematoda; class Chromadorea; order Rhabditida; family Rhabditidae; genus Caenorhabditis; species Caenorhabditis quiockensis. The sequence goes on along the minus strand of LR548669.1, from coordinate 164,292 downwards.
AAATATGAAAATCCCCCAGGTTCCATTTTTCTTCAAACCACAACAATAAAAAAGTCATAAAAACTGGGCGAAAACTATAAATCTTTCGGGTTTCGCGGTGGTCAGGTGGAGACAAAACTTCCGTTTTTCAAATTGATTTTTAGTCTTTTCAGTCCCTGATATATATTTCTATAATATCGTATACATTTTGTTGTTATTTTTGTTGTTGTTGTTGTTTTGTACATATACCATACCATACAAACACTTTGTTATTTATGTACTATTATACCTTTACATATGTAAATGCCTTTCATTTTCACTATCAGATACAAAGCAAACACACTTGACAATGATCGCGTTTGGCACCTTTTTCAAAATGATAATCATATTTTGCGCTGGCTAGTTTTATCCCTTTCGTAAAATATACTTGAGTGGGTGGTATTTAGATGAGTGTTTTTAGGACATCATAACCAATGAGAAACGGGTTAGAAATTAGCCTAGTTTATGATTTATTGGTGGAACGTTATATTAGAAATTACCTAGAGAGAACTGTGACCACTTCTGGCTGTTAGGTTCGGTGTGTGTGTGCAATTTCGCGTAGAATTGAGTGTAAAACAGTTTGCTCTATCGTAAACAAAGTGAGTGCGTGGAAAACACTTGACGACAACTTACACACTTTTTAGAAAATGTTCTAAATATTACCAATTGACTACTAAAAATGTGAATATCTCGGAAACCACCAGAGTTATCGCAAATTGGTCAATTACAAAATTGTAGACCATGTCAAGATCTTCAATTTTGTAATTGACCACTTCTTGATAACTCTTTTCGTTTCTGAGATATTCTGATTCTTCGCAGTCGCTTTGGGTGCGCTTAAAAAACTAGTTCTGAAACTGGTAAGAGTCACAAGAATATTTTTAAAGTGATCAATCTTAAAGGATCATGATCCAGACTATGCTTAAATTGAGTGGTTTATTTCAAGACAAAACAAGCTTATCCGCTCCATTGCGAGACAACCATTTTTCTGAGTGTGCACATTTACGTCAAGTTGGGTGTTCTGTGTGCATTCACGGCATAGTCAAGTCGTCGTTTAAAACAATACGCTAACAAGTTAAAAATCGACCAATTCTAGCCGAAATTCAATCGCTGCCATCCAAAAATTTAAAGAACTAGAATTTTTCATTGGGCACAAAATTTGACCCGTAGAATTCGATTCTGATATCAAAATCAATCATCAGTACCGTTTAGACCCAGTAGGGCGCATATTAGCGATTGAATTTTGGCGAATAAGCATCTCGAAATTTGAAAACACCACATTTTCAGTCTATAGTTATAGCCACGTTTCAAAAATATGATTTTTTTTTTTCTGTTTTTTCACGTGAACTCAGTCTCAATGAAAATAGTGTTGTTCGAATTGTTTAAAAATCACTAAAATAAATCGAATTTCATTTTTTTTGTCATCTGATATAGAGAGAGAGAGTGCTGAGAAATAGAGAATAAAGGCTCTTTGATCTACTAGAAAAATTGTGGGTCCAAGAATTCGAAAATTAATATCAAGCATACTTGTTGAATAAAAAATATAATTCATGTTATCTAATGATTTTTGGCTCGGTTTCAAGCAAATGTACCTGAATTTCAGTCGGTTTAAACAAGTTTCTCAAAAACAAATCCTAGGCTCACAATTTTAAGGAAAATGTAGATCACACGAGACACGCTTTTTCCCTGCGCTCTCTTCTGTATGGCTTGGCAGCCTCCTTAAAGGTGGGGTAAAGAGAGTTGGCAAGTTGCTCTTGAAAGAAAGAGCACATTTTTAGGTACCCTCTCGAGGAAAAAACGGCAAGCGTGTCGCAAGGCTTTTTCCTTGTCGCAAGCTTGCGACACATTTTTTCTGGCGCAAGGGAGTCGCAAGCCGTGCAGTAGTTTTGCTGCTAGATGTCGCAAAGCTTGCGACTATTGGCGCAAGAACACCGCAAGCCTTGCGACAGCCGAATGTCGCAAGTTTGCGACAAACTGTCGCAAGCTTGCCGATTTTTCCCCGAGCTTTAATATTTTAATACACTGTGATTTTCAGTGTTGACTCAATAGATTTTGTCAGTTTTAGCTGGGGCTGTTGCTTTGAGACGTTGAAAATTCATGGCAAGTAACCAAAAAAATCGTTTTCAACTGTCTAGATGTCTTCAAATCCTGTCCATATAAAAAAATCCAGTTCCATATATACATATTCAAATACCAGAATCAAATCAGACGCACCTTTGAAATGCGCAATATATATATGTTCATTTTATTGTTATTCGTCATCTTCTTCTTCTTCTCATTTCATTTTCTTCTTCTTTTTTGTCCGCACCGCACTGCGCGCAATTCTCGAAATCTTTCCGGTCTTACGTACGCAACAAAAGCGGACAGGCCGAGAATTTATTTGCACACACCGCCATTTTATTTTTGTACGTTCTGCCTGTTTTTTTTTTCTTGCCTTCATTTCCTTCGTTCGTTCTATTGATTTGATTCAATTCTTAATTTTGATTTCGAAAAATAAATGTTCTGTTCTGCCGCCTACTAGCCTAATAATAAATAAAAATCAATTTGATATTTGACACCTTTTTTAAACAAAAAAAAAGATAGGAACATTCATTTTTCTCTATTTTTCTGTGTGCACCAGACCAGGAATAATAAATTTAAATACTTTGCATCCACCACATGTATGAAAGAATAACATAGAATTTCTATAGACGAAAAAAATATACACATTTTTTTGTTGTTTTTTTTTCGATTTTTTTTGGATTATCGTTGGACTGTTTTGAAGTATATAGTTTTTGTCTTTTTTCTCTGAATTTTTAAAAATAGGTTATTGTTTTCCCAAAATGTAGCCTATTTTTAAAAAATGTTTGTTTTTTAAATTTTGTAATTAAAAAAAAGAGTTCATCCAACTTATAGATTTTAAAAGTTATTCTTTAGGTTATAGATTTGATCTTGTTTTTTTTTTTTGAATATTTTTTTCTATATTTTATGGTCGTTTTTTGATGAAAAAAATTTCATTTTATAGATTTTGACACGCTGAACATTAACCCGTAATCAATTTTTGCGAAAAACCACTGGGAAGCTCAGAATTGAGCATTAAAGTCTAACTATTTTAAATTACAAGCTCATACCAATATAGAGATCTTAATAGGTTTTCGATTTGAAAAATAATTTCTAGATCTAGTTTTATTGACCAAAGTCGCACAATTTTGCTTAAAAAATGGTATTTCTTAACATTTTCAGGTATTTCTTTACATTTTTCGATTTTTCTCGACATTTCTTGTTATTCCTTAACATTTTTTGACATTTCTTGTCATTTCTCAACATTTTTTGACATTTCTTGCTATGACAAAAAATTTAAATTTAGAAAATGGGCAAAAATTTAATTCCCGAAACATGAAAAACGAAAAATGTTGCATGAAAAATCCTGTTTATCGACTTTTTCAGATATTTCTTTACATTTCTTGTCATTTACTGACATTTCTTGTTATTTCTCAACATTTTTCGGCATTTCTTGAAATAAAAAAAATTTCAAGGAAAAAATGTGCCAAAATTTAATTACCGAATTATGAATAACTAAAAATTTTGCTTGGAAAATGGTATTTATGGACATTTTCATATACTTTTTTACATTTTTTGTTATTTCTCAACATTTTTCGGCTAAAATGGAAAAAAAAAATTATTTTGAAGGTTTAAAAAATTTTTTGGTGAGTATGAAAAAATGCGACATCTTGTAACAAAATACATTTTTAAAATATTATCTGAAAACTAAAAATATCAATTTTTATCAAAATTTTGCCATAAACCCCACAATCCTATTTAACATTTTTATTAATTCGAAAATCAGAAAAAAAGGTGTCTCTCGAAATTTTAGGTATTTCTTGCCGTTTTTTGACATTTCCTCACATTTCTTGACATTTTTTGACGAAAAAAAAGTATTTTAGAAAATGTTGAAGTATTTTTTGGTATCAAAAAACACTACAAAAATTATACCATATTTTTATTCAAAATTTAAAACAATGCTCTTTCTCCATTCTCTGAAATATTTTGTAACTAATCGTGATTTTGCAAGGATTTATTTGAATAACAATAATGAGGTGCGCGACTGCGCAAGCGATCGCAATTATTTATTAGAAAAAAGGAGATTTTCGATTTTCTCTCTATTTCTTATGTTTACTGACTGCCTGACAAACTGTCATGCTTATTTATTCAAAAAAAAAAAAAAAATTTTTGTTTTAAGGATTCGATCTCTTGAACCTTGATGTGGGGACATCATCCCTGCATCTCTGCTCTCTCTCTCTCCTAAGCTCCGCCCACTTTTTCACGAACTTTGACAGTCTTTTCCTTTTCTTTTTCTCTCTAGTTCTCTATTGACTTTTTCATTCTCAAAACTTTTCCATTTTTTTTTTCAAAAAAAAAAAAATGTATGTAATATTTTCCGTTATCATGAGTAAGGCAAACATGGTGCATGTGTACAAAATATATTTTTTATCATTTTTTTTTATCTTCAACAATATAAAACGTTGTATTTTTTGTCTTTTTTGTCTCCTTGGAAACGATTTTTTTTTCTTTTTTTTTGTTTCAGCAAAAAAATGTGTTTTCAATTAAATATGAATCATTCAAATCGAAAAATTTTCGCTTTTCCTTTTTCAAAAAAAAAAANAAAAAAAAAAAAAAAAAAAACTTTACAAAACCAATTAATCTTATTTCTTATTTAAATTCCGTCCTTTTCCCGTTTGTATGCCGCTCTTTGAAAAAATCGTCAATTTCAATTTTATTAAAATTCAGATCTGATATGCCCATATAGAAAAAGAAAAGCTACCGTAGTCCCGGTTGCCGTAAAACGAAAAAGTCTTACTTCGACGAAAAAGTATATTATTTTATATTATTATTATATCGTATTTTTTGACTATTATTATTACGACACAATTAAAGGCATGATGGAGAATGGGAATTTGAATTATGTGAGTTTTTTTAAAGATATATTTACCAAAAAATATGAAGTAAACTTTTTTCTCTGCGTCTCTATCTCTCACCTTATCTCTAGAAAGTTCACGTGAAAAATAAAAATAGTTTTTTTCCCCAAAAATAGTATTTCTCTACATTTTTTTTCTCTGAAAATATGTGATTTGTTGAAAAATTGGCATTTCTCTACATTTTTTGGCATTAAAAATTTTTTTCATTATCTGAAAATTGTTTGATTTTTACTAAAAACTGTCAAAAAACGTTAAAAAATTAGTATTTTTCGACATTTCGATACATTTCATGACATTTCTTGGCGTTTCTTTACATTTATCGACAAACTTAATAAACAAGACTTTTAATTTTATTTGAAAATGTGTGATTTGTTGAAAAATTGGTATTTCTCTACATTTCTCAACATATTCATAATTTTTTTCCATTTTTACTAAAATTGTTTGATTTGTGCGAAAATGTTGGAAATTTGGTATTTTTCGACATTTCTTGACATTAAAAAAGTTTTTCGTCGTCTGAAAATGTATTTATTTGTATTAATATTTGTCAAAAAACGTTTAGAAAGTGATATTTTACGACATTTCGATGAATTTTTTGACATTTCTCGACTTTTTTTTTAGTTGAGTTTTCTATTCAAATTACATATCTCTCATCTTATCTCTAACAATTTCATGTGGAAAAATTGACAAAAAATTTGCATTTTAAAACATTTCGCTACATTTCTCCACATTTTTCGACATTAATTTAGAATTTCAACATTTTTTCCTGCCCACCTGCTGCCAACTCCATTTCGAATCGGTTATTATACACATATAATTAAGAAAAGAAATTCCGATTGACCTGTTTTCTATTATTATTCATCATTATGGTTTGTGTGTTTTTTTCCTCCTCTAGAAAAAAAAATGGAATGAATGAAAAGTGGATAATTTGATTCGGTGCGCGCCGACCGAAATGTTAATTGGAATAAGACAAGACAAAAAAAACGAGATATTTTTGTTATTGATTTCATATTTTTTCTGGTATGCGAGAAACATGATGATTAGGAGGGAAAAAAATTCTTTTCGGGAAAAAAAATGGTTCTATTTGTCGATCTTTCGCGTTCCTGTCTTTCCTAGTTGGTAAATAGTTTATTTTATATGAGTGATTGATGATGACCTTTATGTTTGTACACACCTTATTCACCCCTTTCGTCCTGTCCCTTTTTTGATGGTAGAAATTGATAAACTGTATTGACATACAAGTGTGAAATTGACCGAGAAAGGGATGGTCAAAAAGGGGACTGGAAAAATTGAGGGAAATTTTGACCGCGACGCGGACAAGCGACGTATGGCCGAATTTGTCGTATCCTAGGTCACGCAAACATTTTTTTTATGTTTTCATTAAGATTGTGAAAAAAAGCGCCCGTTTGCCCGACTTTCAGAACGCCCTTTTGCCCGCGCCCGTTTGCCTGTTCATTACTGTTTATAACGTTATAACGCAACAAAAAACGTGACACTATTCGGGCAAAACGGCGAACGGGCGAACGGGCGCGGGCGAAAGAGAAAAAGGGCGAACAGGCGTTTCATGTAGCGGGCGAAAGGGCCAACCCTTGTTTTCATATGTCAGGGAGCTTCCTTCATAGCTGCCTAATTTGTGGCTATTTGTAGTTTTAAAAATCTCTCCAAAATGAAAAAAAATATCGTGGCCGAGTTTGTCGGATTCTAGGCCACGCAGTTTTGTTCTAATCTCTGTGTTCACAAGGTTATATTTTGGTTGTTTTAATTTTTTAAAGAGCGAAACCTGAAAAAAAACGAGAAATGAATTGGCGTGGCCTAACTTTGTCGGATCCTAGGTCACGCAAACAATTTTTAAATGTTTTTCTATGTTAGGGAGCTTTCCTTATAACTGCCCAATTTGTGGCTATTTGTAGTTAAAAATATCTCCACAATTGAAAAAATAACGTGGCCGAGTTTGTCGGGTTCTAGGCCACGCAGTTTTGTTCTAATCTCTGTGTTCACTAGGTTATATTCTGGTTGTTTTAATTTTTTAAAGAGCGAAACCTTTAAAAAAACGAGAAATGAATGCGTGGCCTAACTTTGTCGGATCCTAGGTCACCAATAACAATTTTCACTTTAAAGTAACTAACATTCATAGTTCTTTGTGTTACTCACAAGTAAAATTGTACCATTTTTCGTTTTTTTAGTTCAAAAAATTCAAAAAATCGAAAAAAATAGCGTGACCTAACTTTGTCGGCACCTAGGCCACGCAATTTTTGCCATGAATAGCTATAGAACAGCATCTCTTTTTAAAGATTTCTGTAGCAAAAACAGAAAATTTTTAAGCGTGGCCGAGTCGGTTTTTAGGTCACAAATTTTTTCCTAAAAAATATCGAACATGTGGCCGAAGTTTGTCGGATCCTAGGCCACTTAAAAGCTTCTTCGAAAAAAAAAAATGAAAAATTAGCTTTAGTTGTGTTCTCTAAACTGTGATGGCCGAGGTTTGTCGGATTCTAGGCCACATTTATCAAATATTAAAGTCTAGTTTTCAAATCCTGACCCAATGTGAACAGAGTCATAAATTTAGTGCTCTCCGTTGTTTTCTCACAACGAAAAAAAAATCGTTTCAAGTATAAATTAATGAGTCTGCCAACTGACACTTTTTTTTTCGACCTTTTCTCATTTTAAATACACTTTTCTGGCTAGCTGGGACCACTGCCATTAATACCAAATCAGCGCCCAACAACTTTGTCCTCCAAAAAAGCAAATGTATCATTACACAACGAAATAATAACAGATTAAAGGGAGACACTCCAATTTGCATACGAAATTGTCTGTTTTTGGAAGGGCGCCGCCTGTGTGTGAAACTGGTTCTCTGTGTTCTCGAGATTATACATGGTTTCGATTTTCGAACAAAAAAGTTGTGTAATAGTAAAAATAGTAGTAGTAGTACAGGGGAATAAAAAAATATTTGAAAAAAAAAAAGAGGAAGATTTTTTTCAGGCTCAACTAAAATCGATAGTTGGAAGAAGTGCGGTTAGTGTGAATGGTATTGCTTTGCATCAACAGACTGATACACTTCTTCAAATTGCTGGGTGAGTTAGACATGGTGCAAAGGTCAAAGTGGGCTTTCTGAAGTGGTCCACATCGGGTCAGGTCTGGTTTCTGATGTGATCGAACCTGTAGAAACCGATTCTGAGTTGTCACTGCTTGATCTAGAAAATATCAAATAACCTTTAAAAACGTACAGTTATCAATAGAGCACGTTTACCTGACTTTCTTGTTTTTTTTTTCATGTGATAAACTGGAAAATTACCCAAATTTCAATCGCGCTCTATTGATAATGTCACATTTTTGGGTGTAAACTGAGCTTTTAGCTAATTTGGTTGCCAGAATCAAATTCTACGGGTCAAATAACCTCGTTTTGAAAATATTGATGCTGAAACTCGGAACTACAGTAATCCGATGGCAGTGATTGAATTTTGAATTTTGCTAGTAGTTCCAAAAGTTACAGTAACCTGCACATCTTACTTTTTTTTCTAGTTTTAGAGGAAGTTGATACGAGTTTTCGATGTCATAATTTTATAACCTTAGGTACTTGTTTCTAGAAGAGAAAAATTAGACCTACAGTACCACAAGCAACCTGCACATCTTACTCATTTTGTAAAAGCCAGGGTTCAATCGTTAAAATGCGCTCTATTGATAATCACTGTTTTTCTAACTTTAAAGGAAGTTGATACGAGTTTCGATGTCATATTTTTATAACTTTAGGTACTTGTTCATATAGGGGGAAAATCAGACCTACAGTACTACAAGCAACCTCCACATCTTACTAATTTTGTAGATTTCAGTATAGTTCACACATTTATAGAGTTCGACCTCCTGATCTTCATGATGTACCTTTTATTCGCCGAAAAAGTTTGTGAAAAAAGTTATGACAAAGCAAAGTTGTTTTAACTTTATTGATTGATCTAAAAATGTCTGATCCTCTCATTTTTACGTACTATTTTGTCTGATAGGTCAAACAAATTTCAGGCTGAAAAATATATCATGATAATCAAGAGGGTGACATCTATGAGTGTACAAATCAAAAAAGGCTCTATAGAGGTCCCAAAAAGGGTCCTTCAAAGAACTAGGGGTCTTTGTGAGGGACCCCTATTTCAGTATAGAGCCAACAGAATCCAACCTATTCCTCCTTCCAGAAGTTCTGTCATCGTCACCTCCACGTCAAATCACGATCATCTCGAAGGTCATCTCATCTCCTCCGCCAAACAACCCCTCACATGCGTCGCCGTGACATCATGCGGGCGTTGGGCGGCCACCGGCGAGAATGGACATAATCCAAGTGTTCGATTATGGCAAATTCGAGACGATCGAGGCAATTTTGTGGGAAGACTTGTGAGATCGATGAATGCACATAGTGTTGGTATCAATATTGTGAGATTTACACCAGATGATTCGACGTTGATATCAATTGGATGTCAACATGATGCACAGATTATTACGTGGGATTGGAGGAATGGTCTAGATCTAGGGGTTGGCAAATTGATGTCACCTGTCAACGCCATGACAATATCCTATGACAGTAGTATGTGTGTCACAGTGGGCGCCAAAAGTGTTAAATACTGGTTTCTTCCCATGGCATCTGACGGAGTTTCAAAACGAGCCGGATTGACGAGTAGATCAGCGATCCTTGCTGACAAACGAAATGTGAACTTTGTCGATGCCACGTTTTGCGATTCCACCAATCGATTGGTGGCAGTGACGGCGTCGGGTGAAATCGTCGAGTTCAACGGCAACAAGAAATATGTGAAATGTTATAATTGGAAAGAGTCGGGAGATTTTAAGGCGATTTGTATTTCGCGCATTCCGGAAGGGTTGTTGGTGAGTTGTTTGAGATTGTCTTAGTCTTTTATAACGTTAAAAACCATGTGGTGGTTGGTGTAGTGGTGAACGTGTCTGACTCACGATGTTTTGGTCGCGGGATCGATCCCAGCAGGATGCGAATTCTTTTTTTATTTTTTGATTTTGAAAACTTGAAGAAGAAGAAGTCATTTTTTAAATTTAAAAACTTTTTTAATAGGGTTAATCTAATTTTTAATATGAAATGCTCTAATTGTTGCCAAGAGCGAAGAAAAAAAAATAAAAATAAAAAAGTTTCGCAGCCAACAGGTGTCGAACCCGCGACCAAAGCACTATGGGGCAGACGCGTTCCCCATTGCGCCACGCATACATGTGTGAGAGATATATGTAAATTGCCAAGATATGATTGATCTCATCCCTGACATTTTCCAGATTGGTTGTTCGGACGGTCTCGTCCGTCTATTCTGCCTCCTTGGTGATGATCTCGATTTCCTGGCCGATCTCGCTCCACCTATGCACATTCTAATGGACCCCTCAATCGTTGACACCACCGAAAAGCTACAAGACCATCCAGACGACGCCATGTTCGCCGAGCCGAGATGTATAGTCTCTTCCCCGTTTGGCCCCTCATTTGTCGTGGGCTACTCGGACAGGTCACTCGTCGCATTCTCAAGAGATCATGGGAATTGGGCGTTTAAACGAGCCAGTCTAGGACATGTCGGCCCGGTGAATTGTATCGAAGCCTTTCCAAATACATCTCCCTGTTTACCACCGGGAACTATTATCACTGGAGGAAATGATGGAACCATCAGATTCTGGAATTTCGACTCTTCAGAGAGTCGCGCAGAAGTTGCGAATATCCTATGCCCCGCCTTGTTGAAAGTCGTATACCTTGATGATAATCAGGATTTATTGATTGACAAGAGGGTTATTGAGACAGTCGGACCATCTAAAGAAAACGAAGAGGATCATGCTGGCAGCGGAATTTTATGCACTAAAGTGGCACATGATGGAAAAATGATGGTGGCTGGCACGTCTAATGGAATGCTATATATTATTGATTTATCATTTTCTGACATGCCAATTTTGGACGTCATCAATGCGCATGACAACGAAATTTGCTCGCTAGACTTCTCTGATCATGCCTCAACTTCATCCAATGATCAACCAATGTTTCTAGTGTCAGGGGGTCGTGATAGATTCGTTCATATCTTTAGAAAAGTCCCATATAGTTCTGAATTTGTGCATTGCGCAGTGCTTGATGCTCATCAAGCAGCCATCAAGAGTGTCAAATTCGTAGCGGTGAGTCACCCCAATTTCATACCCTTACCTCATAAAATGAATTTATTCCAGAACAATGGAAAGCTCCAATTATTCACCTGCGCATTAGACCGAACTATGATAATTTGGCGGTTTGAGAGCTTCAAAGACAACGAGAATAGTTGCGAGTTTTCGCGATTGCAGCAAATTCAAACAGGATCAAGTATAAGTGACATGAAGTTTATTAGGTATTGCGATTTGATTGTGGTTGGAGGACATGATCGGGTGTTGAGACAGTATGATTTGGATGGGAAACATTTGAGAGATGTGAGAGCGATGGAGGATGATATGGCTGGCAAGATTGTGAAGGTAATAGTATTGCGCTGCGGCTGCGTTGCGGCTGGAATGTTCTGCACGCACCGCGACCGCATCGCAAGAGAATACATTCAACAAAATAATTCTCATTCTCACCCAATTTGAAAGGTGCATAGGCTTACAACTGAAAATGGACACGCATCGCGACCGCAACGCAAGTGAAGACATTAGTTTCACCGTATGAGTCATGATAGGAGCTAGGATTGACCTTTTTCCAGTTTAAAGGTGCATAGATTATTCTCAAAAGGTCTTGTAACGATTAACACAGTAATACTGTCTTTGAAGACTCTAAAAAGCATAATATCACATTTTTTTTAGTGCATTGCGGTCGCGTTGCGTGTAGTTTCCAAGAAACATCTATGAATCACCACGCAACGCGACCGCGACGCAAGTGAAGACATTAGTTTCACCGTATGAGTCATGATAGGAGCTAGGATTGACCTTTTTCCAGTTTAAAGGTGCATAGATTATTCTCAAAAGGTCTTGTGACGATTTTCCACATTAAGAGTTCGTTGAAAGTTTCTGAAACGCAAAGTTCTTTTTAATGCGATGCGATGCGGTCGCGTTGCGTGTAGTGTAGTGTAGTGTCCAAGAAACAGCTATGAATGAACACGCACCGCGACCGCGACGCAAGCGAAGACATTCGAAAGATATTTCTCACTGCTTTTAAAGGAGCATAGACTGTGTTTAGGATACATAGGTCTTGTCACGATTCTTCAACATCAAGACTCCTTTCAAAATATCTAAAAGGCACAACATCTCGAATTCTTTTCAGTGCGGTGCGTTGCGGTCGCATTGCGTGTAGTGTCCAAGAAACAGCTATGAATGAACACGCACCGCGACCGCATCGCAAGTGAAGACATTCGAAAGATTATGTATCACTGCTCTCAATGTTCACTATGTTTACAACAATTCCTGTTTAACACTATAGAATGGTTAAAAACTCCCCTACTCGTGGCTGATTTTGACAGAAATGTAATACAGGATGATGATCAGAGTTCAAAAATCTATCCAATGACATATTTTTGGATTTTGATCTTTTTATTATTGTAGATTGCTATCGATAGTTCGGGCTCTTACATTTGCTCAATTTGCTCCGACAAATATGTCTATCTCTCCGACCTTCGCACCGGTCACTGTCTCGCAGTTCTCTGCGGCTTCGGCGCCCCTCCAACCGATGTCACCTTCGCCGACGACTTTCGCTGCATCTTCGTCACCACTGCCAATGGTGCCATCTTCATTTGGCGTGTCGCCAAGAATCTGACAGAACGCATGATTTCGGCGCAAGTTCGATTGATGGAACAAGTCACTATGCGGTATGTGAAAAGAAAGAAGGGCGTTGGAGGAAGACGAGGGGGGAGATTTGAATCTTTTGGGATTGTTCGCTGATTTTGATCAAATTATTCATTTCTCTTCATTTCAACACGTCCTTGTTTTTGTTTTGTTTTGCTTTGTTTGGCGGAAAGAAAGCCCGCCGCTTTTTCGAAGAGAGAAACCCTTCTTTTTTTGTATAACATACGTGGTCTATTTCTAGCAACGCGTATGTACGAGTGGTAGTGTGCTAGCCTTTTACGCGACAGGTGGTGGGATCGAGTTTTGTTGGGGTCAAGATTGTTTTTTTTTTTTGGGAGAGCCTTTTTGCTCCCCACCTCTGAAAATAAAATCAATTTTTAAACTCCTAATTTTCAGCACCGCCTCTCCTGACAGCCTTCTCGGAAGTGGCAGCGAAACCATCAGCGACTCTTCCCACTCATTCAACAAACCCCTCGGCGTCCCGGAATTCTGTGGAAGCACTAATTCTCTTTGCTCAAACGACGAGTTTGGTGGCTCTACAACGAACCAGATGAAAAACAATTGGCACCCGATTGGTGGATCGAGTTACGCAAGAATTGGTGACAGGTGGGCGCGATTTCACTTTACACTAAACTCTTCTCTTTTTTCTGATATTTGATGTTTGCGCACCTGTTTCTGTTTCATCTAGGATTTTTTTGTTGGGAAAAGTTTTATGAATTGAAAAATCTATGATTTTTGTTTAAAAAAAAAAAGAAAAAAAAACGAAATCCGCCCGCATTAGGAATCGAACCCACGACCTTCCTCACGCGTGAGATATCGCTTACCCTGCTGAGCTATCCTACCACACATGAACTTCTCTTTCAATTCCCTATAAGTAATCCACATTTTTTTTACGATTGTGTGCCTATATAACAGTGACTAATGCAAATTTTCTGTGTTCCCGCTTTACAATTCCATTATTATTCATGTCTATTGTTGTCTACACTACGGTTTTTGTCAAAAAGTGAAGGGATTTAGACCTTTCATATTCAAATTGGATTTAGTACAGGTTTATAAGTAAGTGAGACCTTCACTGGCAAAAAAAAAATGATAATTAGCACCTATGGTAGACCCTGAACGATGATGATCTGTTTGTTCAAACGATTGAATGAAGCGGACGTTGCCTTTTTGACCGGTGTGTATTCTTCTTCTTCTTCTATATTTGTCCTCTCCTCTTTATTTATTTTCCTTTTGTTTTCGGATGGGTTTTAGGTTCTCACACATGCAAAAAGATGCGAAATATATTACTTTTTTCCCTTTATAACTACAAGTACTAAATACAAGAATTTACATGTTCAATGAACCGCGCAACTAATTTATCATCTTTCTTTGACTGACTAATGGGTCGTGATTGAATAACAACGATTATTACACATTCAAAATACATATTTTTTTTCTTTTTCCTGGTCTAGAGCAGTTGTTCGTTCATTATTAATTACCGGATTTTACAAGATTTTTTTGATGTCAAAAAAAAAATCATTTCCTGTCTTGTAAAATGATTGCTTTTTGTCACACCTGACCAATTCTCGACGGAACATGTTTTATTAATACGTACATATGGAAAAAACATATGCATTTCGAAAAAATTTTATTCTTCGTTCGTTCCTCTTGTTTTTTTTTTTTTTGATTTTATTGAAAAGTGTAATATGTGTTCAACGGAAGATGAGTAGGAAGGTGAGCTAGGATCGATTACGAAATTTGTTTTACCTTTTTTTCGCGGTAATCTGACAGGTTTTATTTGTCATGTTTTGTAATACTAAATGGACGCAGTGTTTTTTTGCAAAACACTTTTTAAATATTTTCCAAAAAAAANAAAAAAAAAAAGATTTTGCCAGCGGAGGCGGGGTTCGAACCCGCGACCATCCCCATCTCGATCTATAGCTTACCCTGCTGAGCTATTGTTAACAACGTAGAAGCTTTGCTTAATTTTCATATTTAAATAATTGGATTTTTTTTCAAATTTGAAACTTCAAAGTAGAATTAATGGAAAAGCCGAATAGTTAGAAAAGTATTTTGTTTATCTGTAATTTTTGAAACGTATATTTTAATTTGAAAAAAACATTTCGCCCCCAGCGGGGTTCGAACCCGCGACCATCTCCACCTCGACCTATAGCCTACCCTGCTGCGCTATCTAACCATGTAGCCGCGGCTTTTCAATTTCTAGGTATACGGTAATTTAAAGGAACATCTCTATTTATGAGACTTTCTTTTGGGTCTGAAATATTATTTTTAGTAGAAATTTCACATTTCAGATTTTGAAAATCTACGAAAAATGTAAAAAAAAATTTCGAAAAAAAAAAAAAAATTTTGGCCTATGACGGAGGTCGAACCCGAGACTACCCACACCACGATCTATAGCTTACCCTGCTGCGCTATTATGCCATGTTGTAGCTGGTTTTCATGCTTTTAAGTGTTTTGTTAAAACAAGTTTTGTAGCCACCTCCATTAATCTCCTAAACCACGAAAAAAGTTGTTCTCATCACATATATCTAATCTATTTTTCCGGCCAACAACATTCCAATTTCTGACTTTTTCTGCGCGCCCCGAAAAAGTGATAAAAATATGATAAATATGACAACAAAAATAATATAATATAATAATGAAAGGTTATGCAAAACATGTCAAATGTCCTTGAAATTTGCGCAAAATCGGTATGTAAACAATTCCGTTTTGTATTTTGAAATTGAGAAAATTCCGCAATATTTTGTTTGATATGATTGACCAAATGACCAGCTGTTTCTTTTTTTCTTTTTTTTTTTGATGATCCCCCTTTTTTCTTCCAATTTATCACTTTATCACTTTTCATTCTCTGAGAAACTCTTTTTTCTTCTTCATTCTGGCAGAATTTTTGTTTTCTACATATTACTAATGATCATCTGTGCGCGGTGAATTTTTAAATATTAAAAACTGTAAATCTGAATTTATGATTTTTCAGCTCGTTTTCGCCGACGGTTCAATCGGCCCCGGCTGTGGAGAGGAGGACGCACACCAATTTGTTTGCACCACAGGATCAGTACGGTGAGTTCAAATAGTTTTGGAGCATTTCGTAGCTCGAAATAAGGATTTAGGAAACACCCATTGGATACCAAGATACCCCCTCACATAAAGCTCATTAAAAAAAAACATTTTTCAAAAAATTTAACTGAAAAATGCTCGTTTCAAAAAAAATTAGAACCCAGAAAATATACGTTTCAAAAATTGGTGAAAAATTGTATTTTTAATAAACTCGTGATTGTTAATAGTGATGAAATTGAAAGGTGAAAAATATCAGCAAAAAGTGTAAATTCAAAATAAAATAATACTCTCAATTTTTTGAGGTCAAAATCGGTATTAACATTTTGAAAAAAAAAACAGAATTAAAATATTTTTTTTTGAAAAAAAAAAGAAGAAAAAACAGGGTTCTTTAGTTCACTGGATATATATCGAAAAATATTTTTTTTCAAAAACTGATATTTCAAAAAATAGAACTAAAATAGCTTCATATTCAAGATTTGACCTTTTGAAAGCTGAAAAATATCAGCAAAAAATATATATTAAAAAAATAATACTCTCAATTTTTTGAAGTCAAAATCGGTATTAACATTTTGAAAAAAAACAGCAGAATTAAAATATTTTTTTTTGATACCAAATATCTAAAAACAGGGTTCTTAAGTTCACTGGATATATATCGAAAAATTTTTTTTTTTCAAAAAATAGAACTAAAATAGCTTCATATTCAAGATTTGACCTTTTGAAAGCTGAAAAATATCAGCAAAAAATGTATTTTTTAAAAAATAATACTCTCAATTTTATTAGGACAAACTCAGTATTGATATTTTGCTAATAAAAAAAATGAATATTCAGAATTTTTTCTGAAATCAAAGATTTTAAAAAAAGTTTTCCGGATATAAATGGAAATAATGTTTTTTGAATTATCAATTTTCAAAAAATAATCCGCAAAATTTTATTTTGAAAATTTGACGTTGAAAAATCCTTTAAATTAGAACCAAAAATTTATGAAAAATGATTTGAACATTTTTGTTTTTAATTAATGCATGATTAAATAATTTTGATGATATTTTTTTAAGTCATAACATGTAACATATATCTTCAGAAAGTCCACTAATATTTCTATCTCTTACTGGATAAAAAAATTGCAAAATTAAAAATGTCTCAGAAGTTTCGAGCTGAAATCTATTTGACGTATTCGCCCTGCAACCTTATGTTTTTTCTAGAAACCGACGCCTCTGAAACCCAATCCGATTTCATCTCAGCTGGTTCTCGCCGAAGATCCAATCGCATCTTCTCCGACGACCACCCCCAACAACAAACATCTCCCAATCAATATCTAGCCGCACCAATTGGCGAAGTCCGCCGATCCGCCTCACCATTATCACCATTCAGTGGTGCTAGTCATCTACAAGACGATTCTTTGAAAGGATACACGTCGAGTAAATCAATGATGAATTTACGGTGAGCATTTTTTTTTGCAATTTCAAAGAGTGGTGGTTCTTAATTCAATTTTTTCAGCGACGTCACTGGCCGAGTTCCAACTGCCAAAGAGCTAATGTTATCGCACATCCGGAACTCGTCAGCTGGTGGATCTTCGTCGAATCTTGGCACTTCTCAACATCGAATGCGTTGGGGAGAAATGGCGCCAGTTCAAAATAGTGAGTTCTCACGAATCTCTATTGTGTTGAAATGCACTTGAAAGGTCTACAAGTTTTTTTTTGTTGTTGTTAGTTATGTTGAGTGTTTTCTGGGGAAAATCAATTAGTGTCAAAAATTGACGTTTTAGAAACAAAAAGGTAAAGCCCGAGCCCAGCCCGAAAGCTTAATTTTTGAAAATTAATTAGAAGCCCGCGGGCCGCCCGCCCGAAAGCACAAGCCTGAACAAAACAAACAAAATCCACGTGGCAGTATGTTTTGTTGGGTTTTACAAGAGTTTTGTCAGAAATGTCAATTTTTGGTAGTTTGACAGATTTTCTCAGAATTTGTTAAAATTTTGTCATAGGTTTTCTCAGGTTATGTCAGAAGTAGGGTTGTAAAACGGGTGTGACGGGTGACCCGTCCTCCTTTTTTTGTTTGACACCCGCCACACCCGGCACCTGCCACACCCGGCACCCGCCACAACCGGCACCCGCCACACCCGGCACCCGTCACACCCGGCACCCGCCCGTACACGCCCGTACACGCCCGCCTCTGCTGTTGGCGTTTTTGTTTATATTCAAATTTGTTGAATGTAGGGCTATTTTATGACTTCCCAGAGGAATAGTAAGTAACTTCCCAAAGGCGTGAAAGACAAACAAGAATTATTTTGGTATGTTTTGTTAAAAAAAACTCGAAGAGCTAGAAAATGCTGGAACAATCACTAAGGTATTTTTTATTATTTCAAAAGGGATTTTTCAAGTTTTTCGAAACTTCATTTTAATATGTTATTTTCCTATTTTCAAGATGTTTATAGTTTGTTTTTTCATTGTTTCTAGGTTTATTCCTGGTCTTATTATATCTGTCTCTGTTCTACTTATGGGTTCTCCCTAGTTAATAAAGTTAATTATGTTCACAACAAAAAAATCTGACAACAGTTGAATGTTCAAGGTAAAGTTAGATCTAAAAGTACTCTAACCCCTCGAATGAATATTATATTGAATGGGAACATTTTATGATAATAAAAGAAGATTTGAATGCCTTTGGGAAGTTTTTCTAACCAAAAAATGTAACATTTTGGTCGACAATTTTCATTACTTCATAATTCCTATTGAAAAATCTGAAGAGATGAACTCTCACAAAAAAAAACAGGCGGGTGTGGCGGGTGTGTGTGACGGGTGTGGCGGGTGTCGAACAAACAAACAGGCGGGTGTGGCGGGTGTCGAACAAACAAACAGGCGGGTGTGGCGGGTGTCGAACGAACAAACAGACGGGTGTCGCGTGTATCGCGGGTCACCCGTCGCACCCGTTTTGCAACCCTAGTCAGAAGTGTCAGTTTTCGTCGAATTTTGTCATTTTTCGGACTTTTGTAAGAATTATTTCAGACTGTGTCCAAGTTTGTCAAAATTATTTCAATTTTGCGAAAGTTTTGTCTTGTTTCAGAATTGATAGCAGTTTTTAGAGTTTGTCACCTTTCATCAGAATTTTGTCAAATTTTTGCTCATTTTGACGATTTGAAAAAAATCGGCTCAATTTCAACTTAAAAAAAATCAATTTTCAAATTTCATTTTTCAAAAACAAAGAGCTAAGCTCGTCATTTTCGATATTAATGTCAAAAATCCACGTGTCAAAGTTTGACTCTGAAATCCACGTGTCCCAGATTTTAATGTCAAAAATCCACGTGTCAAAGTTTGACTCTGAAATCCACATTTTCTAGATTTTAACGTCAAAAATCCTCGTGTCAAAGTTTGACTCTGAAATTCACATGTTCTAGATTTTAACGTCGAAAATCCACGTGTCAAAGTTTGACTCTGAAATCCACATTTTCTAGATTTTAACGTCAAAAATTCACGTGTCAAAGTTTGACTCTGAAATCCACGTGTCTCAGATTTTAACGTCAAAAATCCACGTGTCAAAGTTTGACTCTGAAATCCACATGTTCTAGATTTTAACGTCAAAAATCCACGTGTCAAAGTTTGACTCTGAAATCCACATGTCCCAGATTTTAATGTCAAAAATTCACGTGTCAAAGTTTGACTCTGAAATCCACGTGTCCCAGATTTTAACGTCAAAAATCCACGTGTCAAAGTTTGACTCTGAAATCCACATGTTCTAGATTTTAACGTCAAAAATCCACGTGTCAAAGTTTGACTCTGAAATCCACGTATCCTAGTTTTAACTACAAAAATCCACGTGTCAAAAAGTTGGACCGAAACCTACGTTTTTGCATTTGGCACTAAAATACCTCTATGTCCCATAAATATCTAGATCCTTAACATTTTTTCGAGCTGATCATCTATTTTTCTATATCAATCCCACTAGAAACTTGACTAGAGGTAATAAAAGTGTGAACAAATCTCAAGATTTTGCCATTATTAATTTTCACTATTTACTTTACCTCCACTCCCACCTTTTCCCCCACTCTCTTATTGTTTTCATTTGTCTTCTTATTTTTGTGCCGGCCTGCCACAATTAGAACCCCCTTTCCCCCCTTTCCCCCCTTCCCGCCAGCCCTTTCATGGTGGCAGACAGGTGTGACGAAATAGTGGGTGAAATCGAGAGATACTATCGATTCGTTTTTTTCTTATTTCATTTTTTGAGAAGAAGAAGAAGTAACCTTGAAAGCTGCTGGGTTTCTACTATGTAAATTTTGCAAGGAAAGTTTTCCCATGTTGAAATAGTATCTCTTACACCAAAAAATATATGGAAAATATCACATTTCTTGGTTTTTTCATACATTTTTAATTTGCTCCTCACTCCATTTTATAGTTGTTTTTTTTTCTTTCAGCTACTCCAACATCTGACTGGCAACCAAGTTCGACTAGTGATATACATCATATTTCACCGGTTATGGTGACACCGTCGACGATGATTCGATCGGGATATGGACAACAGAATCCGCCACCGGTGACGCCGAGAACGACGTCGAGGGTGTTGTCGACGCCGCCGTCGCAACAAGCGTTGCAGCAGATTCAGGTGAGATTCTAAGGGTTTTCTAGGAGGCTTTCGGGTATGATAAGTATCATGGTAATGTTCAATTTTAACCAGGTGAAAATTTGAAATGAGTTTTCACCTATTTTAGTCCAAAATTGACTGAACCAGGTTTTGATGATGGCGAACATCATGGTAGAGATCTGGGTGCTGGAAACTTGAGTACAGCTCCAATTTTCAGGTTCAGTTTTCTTGTGGTAAAAAATGAACATCACCATGATGTTCAGCGTACCCGAAAACCTTTGGTGTTAAAATTTCAACGCCCACTTCTTCAGGACCAGCTCTCAGCTCTGAGCAGTTCTGTCGTTTTGGACCCAGCCGGAGTAACACCTATTTTTAGACCTGCTTGTAGCCTTTTTTCGCGTCTCGATTGAGATGATCCAGTCCGTTTATCTTTGACGAGGCCTGGCCCACTATGAGCGGTCCGTCGGGAACCTCTCGCTGGTCCAAATGACAGGTCTCGTCGTTCTGAGAAACCATCATGAAGTATGTTTCAAAACAGAAATATACATTTTAGGTTCAATCCTAGTATAGGGGTCCCAGAATAGAATTGGGCTTCCCAAAATAATTACCCTATTATTATTCTGGGACCCCTATACCATTTGAAGCATGTAATTACCCATTCAGAATAACTCGGTCTGTTTGTTTGTTTATTCATTTTTTTGGTACTAGGCCTGGCCTGTTATAAGTGGGCCGTAGTCGGTCTAAATGGCAGGCCTCGTTCTGCGAAAACAGCATTACGTACGTTTCAAAACAGAAATATAAATTTTATTTATTTTCTTTTGAATAATGTAGTGTCTGATGGCGAACTCCATGAGCCAAAATTTGATTGACAATATTCGCTCTATTGACAATTATATTTTTAATATATTTTGATATCATAACATACCCCATTTCCAGGCAAACTCGCCATTCCGACGAAAATCCATGGATCGAAACAGCCTCTCTCGGAAATTCGTTGAAAACGGTGGAGCTCAACCCAAAACCGTGTGGAGCCCCCAAAATGTCACAACGAGTTCCGCCCCACGCAAAAGTTTCACCGATCTCTTCGCCGCCACCAATGCCGAACAACAATCGCCCCAAATTGTTAGACGACGTGAGTCTTTTTGAATTTCTCGAAATCAATTTTATTTCTGATCCCATTCCCATCCGCGTTTAGAGACCCATAAACAATTGCGATTCTCAACGCCTCTGAAAAATCATAGTGATGATGACTATGATGAGAATCTGATAAGTAGTAGCACACATTTCCTCCCGTCGAGACGATTTCGTCGTCCGAATACCGTAACTGTTGATACAAGGGACACAAAATTGGCGATGAGTAGGAAAGGTAGAGACATCTATATGTGTACTTTAACTTCACTTATTGTTAGGGTTGCATGAGACATCACTTCTGGGAGCCCCTCACCTGATCTCTGTCCTTTTTGTGGTATATATGTACCTCTAATTTCACGTGTATATCGATTTTTTTTCACTTTCTCGCTGGGAAACTTATCATCATCTCTTTGAAAAAAAATATTCATAATTTTCTAGTGGAAGAACCGACGTTCTCGTCATCGCTGCGAAGTCGAAGTCAAAGTCCGAACAAGTTGGCGTTGAGCCAGATGTTGGGGTCGAGGAATGAGGTGTCGTCGAGTGCGTCGTCGACGACGTCAGGAATGGTGAAGGCGAAGAGACGGGTGAGTATGGATTCTCTTTGTTTGGTGACGTCACCGCTGGTTAAATTTGGAGTTTTTTGACGAAAAATATATCATTCGATGGGGTTTCTGATGCTGATCAACATCTTCTAAACAGTTTTTGCAAGATCTGATCTTAAATTCGTAATCAGAACCTGAAAAACTGGGTTGAATACGGTTATCAAGTTTTCGACCAATTTCAGCTTTTCCTATTCACACTTTAAGGCTGAAATTCGGACACTTGAATTTGCATTCAACAAAAACTGAATACAGGATGTTAATTAGCTCCCAAAAATCTATAGGATGACGTAAATTTTGTCAAAATCTCCCTATTTTTTACACCATTTTCTTGTGATCAAAAAAAATTCTTTGATAAATTAAGTGTCACAAAAAAATCTTAAAGATGCATTTAAAGGTACAGTAAGAATTTAAAGGTACATTTAAAGGTACGGTAAGAATTTAAAGGTAACACGCGACGCATGACCGCAACGCACATCGAACTTGAAAAATGTTTCATTTTGGCGAAAAAAATAACACTTTTTTTTTAAACTCACATTTTCACAGAAATTATTTACCATCTTAATGAGCACAAAGTTTACACTGAAAATCACGGTACCAATGAGATTTAGAACCATAAAAATATGGTATACTCCAAAATTCAATCGGTAAAGCGTGCTCCATTGATAAACCTAATTTTACCAATGGTAGAAGGGGTTTTGTTAGAATTTGGATGTCAGAATCGGTTTCTATAGGTCCGATTACACTAGGAAGGTTGTTTCAGAAAAAACTGAAACTACAGTAACCCTATAAAAGGTATTCAATTTCTGATGAAAAACCACGATTTTTCTAAAACAACTTTGATCATTTTGATGATAACTTTTTTCACTGAAATTTTTGGTGGATAAAAATTATATCACGATAATTAAGAGGTCAAACTACAGAACCTGATGAAAAACTACAATTTTTTATCGTTACACTCTTCTCTGAAATTATATCACCTATTTTCCAGGACTCTGACATGTCTTACGTCCGCTCAGCCACCAGAGGACGTGACGAACTCCGAAAGTCCACCGACGCTCTCAATAAGCTCATGGCTGTTAGGAGTAAACTCCATCAATCTAGTGAGAATCTTCGAAAATCGACAGAGAATCTTTCGCTGATGGATGGTTCGAGGACTCGGAGCATCACTAATCTGAGAGCGAATTCGAATTCTAGAAATATGGAGACTTTTGGCACATTTGATGCTGATTCGAAGAGTCAATTTGGGTAAGCAAAAAAGGGAAAATTTTGTATATATTGATAAGAATTCTTATCACAAATTACTTTGTTTGAAATTTTATATTGATTTTTTGAATTTTTTTCAGATCAACCAGTTCTTTGGCTCATTCACGTATGTTGGCGAGAAGTATGACGAATATGAATGACAACATTGCGATGGAGGGCTCCGCTGCTAATCGGGACTATGATTCACCTTCGAAGCGACTGGCTAACACGATTCAGATGATGAGAAAGGCTAGTAACCCGGATCTCACCGCTCCAGAACAATACGCTGACGAGTCGGCCAGCCCGTTCGCTATGAAAATGCGCGGCGCGGTGCAGAAGAAAATGGATAGGTATCGATTGAGAAATAAGAGTGGCGGAGTGGCTGGTCGCAATCAGACATCGGAGGAGAGCGACTCGAACAACAGTGATATTCCGATGACGGTGGGGAAGAGAACTTTTGGAGTGACTGGGAGTGGAGGACGCTCGACGACTAGCGATTACTCACCGGCATCGTCAACAAGATCATCATCGTTGGCAACGGGAGGGTTGACATCGGCGAGAAGGTTGTATGATCCACAACAGAGAGGAGTGGCCGGAGGACCGCCGACGACACCAAGACGTGTTGGGGGGAACTATCTGGTCACCAAAATGACGTAAGATTTTTTTGAGACTTCGACGCAAAAGTACACAGCTAGTTGATTTCGATACTTTTTACAACAAAAAACACAAAAATTTGCAGTGTGTGCATTTGTGCGTACGGTAACGTGTGCTGTGTGCAGTCGGTGAAGGAAATTTAAATTTCTATTTACTATTCTGAGATAAATGTTCCCTGGCCGGTCATTTAAAGAAGATTGTCCACTAGTCTCAAGAGAGAAATATGGACGTGGACTAGAAATACGGCGGAATCTTAGGCCATAAGGTTTTAAAAGCTTCTTTTTTTAATTTAAACTTTTGTGTGCAACATTGCGTCGTAGTGTATGCACACAAAACAGTTTTTTTCAGAAGGTCTTCTTTCAAAAAATCGAATTAAAAAAAATTTACCACAACACACTAAGAAGTACGCACTATTGCACACAAAACACTGAACCTGACGACAATTTTTTGAGTTTCAGCGAGCAAATGAATAGTAAATCGATAGAGGGACCCGATTTAGGAAGTGATGATTCGCCAAGAAGCTCAGTCAACTCTCACGATTGGCAAAGTTTGATCGAAAACGGGCGGGATGGCAATAAACATCGTGAGTTTCTCATTTTCAATTCATTTTCGGTCTCCCCGGTATTCTCTGAGTTGCTCTATCTTTATCCCCTGTGTCTTTATTTTCAGCCCTTATTTGTCATGTGCAAGATTGTATGGAGCAATTGCGAATCCATGTGGATAAATTGTCACAGGCGAAACGAATGGTTAGTTTTCTTCCTTTCTTGTTGGTGCTTTTTGTGAAGTTTTCCTTTTCCTGGTGGGCTTCTGGAAGTTTTATTTGAAACCTACTTCAAAAGAAAAAGTTTTATTTTTTTAGGTGGAAGAGGATTCGAGTTTACCTATCGAACAGAAGAAGATAGTCACTTGTGAGATTGATCGATCAATAGAAAAAGTTGTTGAAAAATTGACGCCGAAAGATGTGACGTCATCGTTCCAAGCTGGTAATGACTATGCGCCATCGAAGGGCTCTAATATTTACGGTATTCTCAAAGAAAACTTGACATCTAGACAATAATCTGTGATATTTATTACATCGAACGATATTTGATTCTTGTATTAACTTATACTTATCCGGTTTTCTTGCTCATCTTAAATATGTTTCGATTCTGTATTTTTTCTTTTTGCTCCACAATTCACATGTACCCCCACATTTATATTGCACATATTACACTCATGAAGTGAATAAACATTTAATAAATATCAGATTTTTTCTTTGGGAGTTATTTTCATTTTCAGGTACAGATATTGTCCAATACTTTACTTGAAAAGAGTGAAAATAAAACAAATTCGGTCGAAAATTATCACTTGCCGCCGAACGGTGTTTGCACGATGTCGATTTACGAGAAACATTTCATTTGACGAGCAAATATTTTATTTATTTTGTTCATCGAGGAAAAGTTTTCTATTTATTTTTACAGTTTATGAGAGTTAGTGTTTCGAGACATTCTATTTTGCGACTGATATATAGGAACTTGGCTACCAAATGTGATGCAGAACCGTCGTCTTCGGTAGAAAGTGAGTGAGAAATTTGGTTTTTTTAATTCTGTTTTTTTTAAAGAAAAACTTCAATCAACTCTATCATTCACTGAGTATATAAAAGTGAAATATCCGGATAAATTGGAACTATTAAATCAACAAGTCGAAAATCTGAATGAACAACAATTAGAAATCAAAAAGAATGCAGGATTTCGTCATTTTTTCAAAGATTTGAGCAGCCAAGTGCTCCAGAAGTCATCATGCGATTTAATATGTGTTGGCTCAATGGTGACAAAATTCGTCAACAATAAATCGGATTTCGATTTTGTGTTTTTCCCCACAAACGATGACCAACGTCACAAATTTCTACGTGATTTTCACCAAAATCCGAGCTTCAAACAAAACTTCATGTCAGTCTTCGCGAAATTATTAGAAAGAGAAAGCCGAAAACTTGGAGAACCTGTTGAGAAAATTGTAGAACTTGCAAGATTACGAGTGCCTCTTCTGATTATTCAATTCGAATCTGGATTGAGTATGGATATTCAGTTCCCGGATCAAAATTATCACGCTATTCGAAATACACAACTCGTAAGATGTTATAAACAATGCGATGAACGATTTACCCTCCTATTTTTATGGCTGCGAACCATCTGCGATCGATTCGAAATTCGAAATAGTAAATACAGCTTATTATCGTCATATCACCTATTATTACTTGTCGTGCATTTTTTACAAAGTGAAAGAGCTTTATCTCCCTGGCAAGTGCTTCCAGTCCTCTCAAAAACACATCCAAAATTAGTATCTGGAGACCTTCCTATTTCACAAGTAGCTGATTGGATAAAACAAGATCCTCCCGATATTGGTAAGTGATTTTATTCTGATTTTTGCTGAATTAACCAAAAATAAGTATTTCAGATTATCAATCACACAACAAAATGGCAATTTCGGAGCTGATTGTTCGATTTGTCGATTATTATCATCATTTTGATCCGAGTAAAGAGGCAATTTTCATCGAGAAGGGTTTGGCGTTGAAAAGGAAGCAAACTTTTGGTGATGTGAAACTTCAAATTATCGATCCGTATTCGCCGATGTCGGTATGTCGATCGCCTCATGCGGCGACTGCGTTTTTCAATGCGATCACTTTTATTAAATCGAAGTTTAGACAAGGTAAGAAATAATTTTTGAAAAATAAAAATTACAAAAAAAACTGAACACTAACTAATCCAAAAGCAGAAAAAAGCGAAAAGCTGGAAAAATCGTTTCAAAAAAGGGAACGGTTCTCGATACGAACAAACATAAGCATATGAACTGGAGTTTTTTGTATTAGGAATTAAAGGCGCGAGTTTTTTGATTTGCAGCTTTATTTTTAAATTATTCAAACCCAGGATAAACTCATTGAGCTTAAAGTTCTCAAATCGTTATCCTCAAAACTAAAAGTTACTACCAAAAAATGAAATTTGCAAACGTTCAATGTTTGAAACAGAAAAATCAAGGTTCAAAAACTTCAGAAATCGAAAAATTATTTTAAAAGCTCATCTGGTTTTCACAATTCCATTGCTGAAAACGACAGAAACTTTTTCGGCCAGGTGCTTAAAGTCTGGAATTTTACCTAAAGCTGAAAATTACGGAATCGTCACTTAATCTTACCCCAATTCCTCTAGAAGATCTAAAACTTTCAATTTATTTCCAGTTTTTTTGAACTTCCCCAGTGGTCAAATAAAAGCTCCCTAAAAATATTCTACCATTTTCAAAGTCAACAACAGCCTTCCTATTATTTGCTCACACATTTTTTTTCACTTCCTTTTTTCTCAAACTCTGATTTTTATAGGCGAAATGATAGCGAGTCTACCAACGGTGCCCGAAAGTCAACAATTTTTACGGGAAACACATTTTTGTTCGTGGCGTCTTCAGATGAATGACAAAATTATTATGTGATTTTTAGGAACGAGTTTTTTACTAGGCAGTTTTTCGAATTATTATTTAAATAAAGAATTTTTGCATGAGATGATTCATAAAATATGTATTTTTGTTTGGTTTTTGCTTGCATGATGGTCAAATTTCAAATGGTTTGTTGTGAAGTTTTCAGGGAAAAATCCAGGTTTTCAGGAGGCATCAGGATGTCATACTACGTTTGATTTGTTTTCAGTTCTCAAAAATGGCTTCAATGAATTATTGAATCCTGCAGGTCCACCAGTTGTCAGAAATAATGTGTAGGTCTTCCAGGTGCTTCTCTAATTTTATTTGGAGCCGAAAAAATTCAGAATACGCAATGGGAGTTGTGCAGGTGGCGAAATTCTCATTTGGACTACATGGAACTATGATAATATCCCACAAAATCTAGCTAAAATGGATGCAAATATTCGAAAACTCGAAAAATATTCGGGAATTTCAACAAGCGAATTCTCACCAAATATCAAGAAAGAGCCTGTGAACCTGGATGCCAAATTTGGTGTCAAATACACTATTGATTATTTGACATCTTCTTGTGATCGTGTGAGGCTTTTTGTGAGAAAAGCTGTTTCTTGGGGAAGTGATGTGAGTAATTCTCTCTCCCTAGGCCTCTTCCCTTTAAACTTCATAAAATGACCACTTCTCGCGTAATGTACTTATTCCCCTTCCCCCTTAAAAATCCAATTAGTCATCTCTTCTTTTTGCAGATAACTCGCGCGCGTGTTCGATGTGAATGTGAACCAATTATTGTGCTCACAAAATCCTAAATAAATATCGAATAACCTACTTTTTATTCTATCTACCTATAGGTTGATATTTGCTTATACATACATATATATATCTAGGTCATGTTTATTCTATTGAGTTATTAATTTTTCTACTATTTATTATGTTCTTTTGTTTTAATATTATCTATCAATTCTGCTCTTATCATACTTTGTTATTGATAAAAAGTATAATATATATATGTGTATATATATAAATTTATATTGTTGGCGTGTCGTCATGGATCCACGTTTCCTTTCGTCTCTATGGAAAAGTGCATAATAGCCAAAAAGTATAATAATTGGATTTTTCAAACGACCAAAAGCAACAAAGGAATTCACTGAAAAACAGCAAAAAAATAAAATCAAAGTGTGAAGGAACATGATAAAAATATTTGTGTGAGGTCTTACAGCGATACTGTCCGCGCGCTCCCGGGAGAACTTGAAATTTTACTTTCTTTTTTTTGTTTCTTCGAAAAAAATCTCTGCAAATTGTTGGCGTTTTAGAATTTTGCAAAATACAAGTGTATTATAGTTTCTATGTTAAACCCTGTTTCATTTTATTTCAGTTTGTTGCTTAAAAAATGCGATTCCCTGTAACTTGGTCTGAAGTTTGAAATATCTTACAATTTTCAAGGAAAAATTGCGTTCTCGAAACTTTCCTTCGCTCGCAAATAGAAAAATATGTAGTTAGAACTGATTTGGAATAAAGTTCCTAAAAAGAATCCTATTTTATCAGG
Organism: Caenorhabditis sp. 38 MB-2015; assembly: GCA_900536415.3. Taxonomy (NCBI): domain Eukaryota; kingdom Metazoa; phylum Nematoda; class Chromadorea; order Rhabditida; family Rhabditidae; genus Caenorhabditis; species Caenorhabditis quiockensis. Next base: position 135,337 of record LR548669.1, on the reverse strand, counting down.
TGGAATTTTGTTTCGGTAGCAAGAAACCCCCATATTTGTTCTACATTTGCGCCCGCCCTCTCTCTCTCTCGATCGAGTCCTATCGCAAAGTCAGTCCATCTTGGTATAACTAGCGCGCAAAAATCACCTTGAACTCATTTTTTCTGTTTCGCTTCCATCCCAGCTATCCACCGACCTTTCTCTATTCCATCTCAGCGTCCTGCACTCTTTCTCAAAACCCCCTCTCCATCTCTATCCGGCATCCCAAACAATGTCTCGTCTCCCTACCCCGAATACAACGTGGTTCCAACGACATACTGCAAAGTGCCGCCCCTTTCCACTCCGAGTGGCGCTCTCTGATTGGTCGAATGCTGACGTGGCCCAATCGGCGAGTGGCACCTCGCGAGCCAACCACTATTATGATTTTGTTCTCGTGTACTACTCGCTTGGTTTAAATTTGTTCTCTTCATTCGTCTACTTTCCATTTCAGTTTTGAATATTGATATAACCTTTGGTTGTTTTTCAGACTTGGTGTTGGTTCAATCTGAAAAACATGCGATCTGTGTGTCTTTTAGCCGTTGTGGCCCTCGTTTCGGCCGAAGTTTACTTCAAGGAAGAATTCAATGGTTAGTTTTATTTATATATTTATTCGAAAACAATGTTTTAACGAGTAAATTTACAGATAATACCTGGGAACAGAGATGGATCCAGTCAAACCACAAAGATGATTTCGGAGCCTTCAAATTGTCGGCTGGAAAATACTTCGATGTTGAATCACGTGACCAAGGAATCAAGACCAGCCAAGACGCCAAGTTCTACTCTCGCGCCGCCAAGTTCGACAAGACCTTCTCCAACAAGGGAAAGAGCGTTGTCATCCAATACACTGTCAAGCACGAGCAAGGAATCGACTGCGGTGGTGGATACGTCAAGGTCATGAGATCCGACGCCGATCTCGTCAACTTCCACGGTGAAACCCCATACAACATCATGTTCGGTCCAGATATCTGTGGCCCAACCCGTCGTGTCCACGTCATTCTCAGCTACAAAGGAAAGAACCATTTGATCAAGAAGGAGATCACCTGCAAATCTGACGAGCTCACCCACTTGTACACCCTCATCCTCAACTCGGACAACACCTACGAAGTCCAAATCGACGGAGAAAGTGCGCAAACTGGAAGCTTGGAAGAGGACTGGGATTTGTTGCCAGCCAAGAAGATCAAGGATCCAGACGCAAAGAAGCCAGAAGACTGGGATGAGAGAGAGTACGTTGATGATGCCGAGGATACCAAGCCAGAAGACTGGGACAAGCCAGAACACGTCGCTGATCCAGATGCTAAACAACCAGAAGACTGGGATGATGAGATGGACGGAGAATGGGAGCCACCAATGATTGACAACCCAGAGTACAAGGGAGAATGGAAGCCAAAGCAAATCAAGAACCCAGAATACAAAGGAAAATGGATTCATCCAGAAATTGACAACCCAGAATACACTCCAGATGATGAACTCTACCTCTACGAAGACTTCGGAGCCATCGGATTCGATTTGTGGCAGGTAAACATTGCTAGTTTTCATCGCAAGCTTTATCTTTAATTTTTTATAGGTTAAATCTGGAACCATCTTCGACAACATCATCGTCACCGACTCTTTGGAAGAGGCTAAAGCTCACGCTGCCGAGACTTTCGACAAATTGAAGGTTGCCGAGAAGGAGAAGAAGGAGAAGGCCGACGAAGAAGCCCGTAAATTGGCTGAAGAGGAGGCTAAGAAGAAGGAGGCCGAGAAGCCAGAAGAGACCGAAGAGGCCGAAGAAGACGAGGAGAAGGAACACGATGAATTGTAAATGATGAAAAATTTTGATATTTTTCCAAGTCTCTTCTATTATCGGGTTTTTATTATTGAATTAGGGAGGATTTAATATTTTTCACATCCTATTTACTTGTTCACCACCATCCATCGCCTATCAACTTTCTTGTTGATTTTACTTGTTTTTTTTTGCATTTTTAATTTATTTTCAGATCATGAAATATAATAAAAAAATTTATATTACAAAATGATTAAAGCCAAGTAAATACAAAAATACAACCGTGCTTAGTATCAATTACTCAACATGCGTTCCTGAGTTGTTCGTTGTAATTAATTTTCATTGCTATCAACCATTCCGGAATTTCTTGATTGTTTGCAAGAAGGAACTGAAAAAAGCATAATAATATACAATATAAATTCAGATTAAAAGTTGATTTTTCAAGTTTCTAAGCAACATTGATAGAAACTTACGTCATATAATTTAATCATAACTAATGGGTCTTTACGTCTATAATGCATTGGATTGATGATAACAGTTGCCATTCCACCATGTCCGGCGCGACCTGTTCTTCCGATTCGATGGCGATAAGTGTCAAAATCGGTCGACATTTCCATTACGATGATCTAAAAATTTAGAAAGTAGGATATTTTTTGTTGATAAAATATCAACTTTTTTTAACATGGGTTTTTTTTTAGCTCTGACTTACATGTCTGATAGAAGAGACATCGATTCCTCTGGCCATGATGTTTGTCGACACAACTCCTTGAATCTTTTTGAGCTTCAACAGTTTCAAATTGATTTTTTGTTGTGGTTTATCAATGACTCGACTCAATGGCCAAAAATTATATCCAGCAGATTGAAGAGCGCTCGCAACCATGTTCACTTTGCCAACAGTTTCGCAAAAAACTCCGATGGTTTCTACGTAGGGTCCTGAAGTTTCAGGATTGTAAAAATAATTGCAATTCTTACTAGAAAAGGGGTACCTTCTTTAGAGCATTCAGTTCGTTTCAAATCCTCGTCAATAAGTCTTTTGACATGATTCAGTCTATGCAAATAGTCGAACGCATCGTAGCCTACATTGATTGTAACAATTCTTTGGGTAATATGTCCAGGAACTGGGGGAATCCAAATTCTGTTCGGTTCGTTTTCTCTAGAACACAAATAGAAATGCTTCTTTTGAAGTATCTATGAAATACCTCAATAGTTTGATGATAAAATCATCAAATGCGCCCATCTGATTATCAGCATAAGTGGCGGAAAATAGGCACACTTGCAATCTTTCTCGAACTAATTCTTCTAATCCATCATATAAACATTCAACCTCATATCCGAAACCGTTTGTTGCTACCATTTTATCCGCTTCATCGATGATTAACAATTTCAAGTTTGAGAGTGAAATCTGAATAATTTTTACATAACTATTTATTTGCGAAAGTTTTCAAAAAAAAAAAACCTGATCGTTTTCAATTCGACTTTTTAAGGCGCCCATTGTTGCAACAGCAATATCGCAATTATTCTTTATATCATACTTTCGCCCGGCGATATAAGCATCAACGAATATTTCAGTGATTTTTTGAGAATTTGGCTCCTGTATGTTTCCTATAATTCTGTGAGCCCGCTCGTGAGTCTGTTCGGCGAGGTTGGTGGTGTTGTTCAGAATCAGCACATAAGGAGAAGGAACCGTAAAGGAAGATGAATTGACTCTGAAAATATTGAATTTGGGGATAGTTTTTTTTTAATTGTGTGTTCACAAAAAATGTTATCACGAATAGGAGAGAGGCTTATCGTGTAATTTTTTGATATTCTAGACTTTTGAAAAGTTTCATGTTCTCTGAAACAGTAAAACTTCCAGGATTGACCTTATACTCACTTCTTGATCTCGATAACCTTCTGTATAGCAGGAAGTAGGAAGGCAAAAGTTTTTCCAATTCCAGTCGGTGCCTCAACCACCAAACAGTCTCCAGACAAAATCATAGGAATACTGTGTGTTTGTAAAGTGTTTAGATTGTCATACTTCAAGCATTTCAGCCAATTATTTTTCAATCGACTATCTAATGAACTCGTTTCCATGCTTCCACTGAAATATTCTGGTTGCCGCAGTTTGACATTTAGAATTTGAGAAACTCACTCCCACGGTTTGAAGTCATCTGGTTGAACAAGCATCTCTTCTGTATAAAATCGTTCGGCTTCATCGAAATATTCTCCCTGGTCGTCATCTTCTTCTTCATGTTTCTCCAATTCGTCCAAAGTACTTCTGTATTTTACTGAGCAATCTAGCGTTTCAAAATCGATAGGATCGGAAATTTGCGGAGCAGAAAATCCAGAAAATAAGCTGTTTGAATTAGCTTTCAAAGTTTCTGATGGTGATTCCTCTCGTTCAATTGTTCCATCACTATCACGATCGTTCTCCCTTTCTTCTCTCGCTTCCTCACCAGATTTAATCCAATGAGGCGCCATATTAAGGCAACCTATGGGTTAATCAATTAATTTTTTAACTTAAGAAATGTTAAATAACTATCGATATATTACGATTTTTCTCTGGACGGTTATTTATTCAAGTTTTATTATTACGGGTTTGAGCAATTTATTGTGAGTAATTTAATAAATAATTAAAAAATAACAATAACAATGAGATCAATCATACATACAATGATTAAGAACCCGTATATTATCATCACAAGAATTACAGTTGAACTGCTTTGGAAAGAATCAAATAATCGAGTCCTTGATCTTCGTCAGGACAAGAGATATCACTGATGTATTCGTTTTTGTGGAAAAATGCAAGTGATTTGTCGTTGAATGCGAAAACTGTAGCCATAACTTTGTCCATGTCAGTTCTGAAATATTTAAATAAATGAAATTATTTGTGATAAACCAAAGAAAACTTACTTCTCTGCTAGTGATTCGAGAGTTCTTAACAACATGCTTCCAACTCCTTTCTTCTGATACTCTTCGATAACTTGAATCTCGTAGCTAGAATGAAGAATAATTGAAAAAATAAATAACACTATAGTCTCACCAATATAAAACTGCAACTCCGTGATCAAGAACAAATCGATAGTGAGTGTATCCGATACGTTCTCCTTTGGAGTTCAACGCTACAATGTACCTCGCAGTTGTGGCTCGCAATTCGTTTCTCTTCGATTCTGCATCCCAACCCCATTGTGACATTGAATACCTACAAAATCCCATTCATAGCGTGAAAAAAATAGTATTATGACTCACATGTTATACATGTTTCGTTTGAATAGTTCGAAAACCCATTCAAATTCTTCGTCAGATAAATGAGTGGCCCATGCGTATTTGAATGTGATTTCCTCGCCGTCAACAGAAGTTCTATCATCGGTGAGACACTGAAACTTCTCCACTGCATTCATCTGTTGAGATGCTTTTTTGACGAGTTTCTTGCTTTTGTCAGACATCTAAAAAAATTAAATAAATTCTTCAACTGGGGTAAAAAGGTGAGAGTAAAATCAATTGTAAAAAAACTATAAGAGCTGTTAGTTCTATCAACATTTTGAATCACAACACAAGATAAAAGGACTTTAATCGAGAAAACACAAAATTTTGAACATTTTAGGGCGCGAAACACACAAAAGTGCGACAAATAAAATGTTTTCCCGCAAACACTACAACGAAACAATGCAGATGCACGCGTAAAGCGGAGTGTCGTTGCAGGGCGCGAAACTCAAAAAAATAATTCAAAACTAAATCTCGAGCTAAAATTCTTCAAATGACGTCTGTTGTGCATTCAGGAACCAGTGCAAGTACGAGCGCAAGTGAAGATGCATCTTCACAACAACACATGTGCACTTATCAAGTTGTTCAAACTCTTGGAGAAGGTAATTCAAAAAAATCAAGTTTCAAAAATTGATAATAACAAATTTTTCAGGAGCATTTGGAGAAGTTCAACTCGTCGTTGATAGAAATAATCCGAGCTGTGCGGTAGCAGTGAAGAAAATGAATATCTCTGATGGTAGCAAGCAAAAACTAGATCAAATCAGGAAGGAAGCTTTGCTTCAAAAATGTCTATCGAAAGTTGGAAATGATCATATTATCCGATTAATTGGAATGAAAAACGATTCTCATTGGTATTACATTTTTCTTGAATATGCCGATGGTGGTGAATTGTTCGATAAAATCGAACCTGATGTCGGAATGCCATCTTATCGTGCACAATTCTACTTCCGTCAGTTGATAATCGGTCTCGAATACATTCACAGTCATGGAATAGTCCATCGTGACATCAAACCCGAAAATCTTCTGCTCACCTCAAAACGTAAGTTTTCGATTTTTGAAATTTGAAGCCCAACAATTTAATTCGTTTTAGATGTCTTGAAAATTTCCGATTTCGGAATGGCCACGGTATTCAAGCACGACGGTAAAGAGCGTTTATTGGATATGAGCTGTGGAACTCTTCCTTACGCTGCGCCGGAAATTATTGCTGGTCAGAAATATAGAGCAGAGCCTGTTGATATTTGGTCGTCAGGAATTGTGCTCATCACAATGCTGACCGGTGAAATTCCCTGGGAGAAGGCCAACGAGTACGTTTATTCACCTATTTTTCAGCCGCAAATAATTTTCTTTCAGCTCATCAGACACTTATTTGAATTGGATTTCAAACGTAAATCTTGATGAGAACCCATGGAAAAAGATTGATGTTCGAGGACTATGTGGGTTTATACACGTCGGATCCTAGGCCATTATTGTTTTATTCTATTTTTCAGCATTTCTTCGAGTTCTTGTCACTAATAATATACCCAATCGAGCAACAATCGGGAGAATAAAAACTCATCCATGGTATACTTTTAATTACGGAATTCTGTCGCAGGATGGCCTACCAATCAAACGCCAACGACTTGAAGAGATCGAGAATATGTGAGTTCTTTTCTGTGGTTTGAAATTGTACTCAGGAATTAGCTATCACCAAAAAAATTCTAAAAATGTTATTTTTAAATATCAGCGCCCAATTTTTCGAAATACCTCTTCGAAGTGTTAAACACTGGCTGAAATATGTTCCGAAGTTCGATATCAAATTTTTCAGGCCATGCACTCAGATTCCATCTGGTGCTAATCATTATGATGATTTGAAACCAAAGCACAAACAACAATTAGAACGTCAAATCTCATCGTTCTCACAGCCGACTAATATCGATGATATGTTACTAACACAACAAATTGACATGTCGCAAGGAAGTGGAGTAAGTAATCGTTCTTATTTTTAGAAGCTATTTTCACCTTTTCAGAACTTGTTGCAACGTATGGTTTGTCGTATGACACGTTTTTGTGTCAAAGTTGGAATCAAGGAAGCGCTACAACGAGTGGGCAAAGAATGCGATTATGCTGGATACTCAGTGCGACAACAATCCATGTTCACGCTTCTTGTTACTTATCGTGAAATTTCCATGATGGTCAATGCTTATGAAATGGTTGACAATATTCGAGGCGGTGAAAAGGTCATGATTGATTTCAGAAGGTTTGTGATATATAAATCGAAATTAAGATGTAAACTCTTTTTTTCTCAGATCTCGAGGTGACGGAATTCAGTTCAAGAGAATGTTTGTCGAGCTCCGAAATAGAATGCAAGAATTAATTTGCACCGAGGGAAATAACTGGCTGCAAACCTGCGGACTTTTCCCCTCACAAGAACCTGATTTTGTTAGTTCCGTCCCGACTCCAATAAAACTCCTATAAATGCCTTATGTTGTTGTTTTGTGAAATTTTGTAAAAATCAAGTATAAATAATGATCTTTAAAATATTTTTGCTCAAAATAGAATACTTCGAAATATATTTTCTCAGATGAAGCCGATCAAAACAGCATTGATTGATTTGAGTGGCACACTTCATGTTGAAGAATCGCCCATTTCGGGAGCTGTGCAAGCGTTGGAAAAGTTGAGAAATCATGTGAATGTGAGATTTGTCACAAATACCACTAAGGAGTCACAGAATAAACTTCACAATAGACTTCTGAAGTGTGGTTTTCAAATTAAGAAGGAAGAGATTTTCACGAGTTTGATCGCGGCGAGAACGTTGATCGAAGCGGAGAAACTTCGACCATTTTTCATTTTAGATGATGATGCAATGGAAGATTTTAAAGGTTAGAACTTCAAAATATATTTATTTTTAAAATATGTTGTCCTGAAAAATAAAAAAAAAACAAGAAGTTTTTGAACTTCTAAAAGGTAATTAGATTTCTTTCTGAAAAAATTAGTGTCATCAAAACCGAGGCAGTCAACCTCAGAAAACAGACTATTCCAAAACCGACCTGTTTTCGGAGAAAACAATTCAGTGAAATTCAACCAATTTCTTTCACCTGGGATGTTTTCTCTACTATTAACTATGTTGTTAACTGAATTACTCGAGTTGAATTTATCCCTTGCACATATTAGAACATTTCAACCGAAAATAGATACTGAAGTTTGTTAGTGAAATCAATATCCCACTGAAGTTTTAAATTTCACCATTCAACACTATGAAAAATCAAAATAAAAAGCTTCTTTGAATCAATAGAGTTTTTAATTAAAATATACTTTAGTCTTTCAGACTCACAAAATGTAAAAATAACAATAGAGCTCATGATTACTAGCTGACTTTAATATGTAAAGTCTGATGCTGATTTTAAAATATGTCAAACATTTGACGCATAGCTAGAGAACACAAACATGTTCCCTAATTTGAGAAGTTCAAAAACTATGTAAAGCGTCAAGTTTCATATTAATACACTAATATCCTGCGTCATTTAGGAATTGACACAACTAACCCAAATGCTGTAGTAATCGGACTCGCCCCAAAGAAATTCAATAATGATACACTGAACACTGCATTTCGACTCATTAAAGACAACAATGCTCAGCTTTTGGCTATCAACAAGGGTAGATATTATCAAAAAAAAGATGGACTTCATCTTGGCGCCGGAGCATACGTGGCCGGCTTGGAGTACTCAACTGGTGTTCAGGTACTTATAGAAGCAATTTCAAAATGCGAATTAATACGATAACTTTCAGGCTAGAGTGGTTGGTAAGCCTAATCGAATGTTCTTCGAAATGGCGCTGAAGAATGATGAGAGTTTTGAGAACACTGTGATGATTGGCGATGACGTCAATGATGATGTGATTGGAGCTATTGAGCATGGAATGAACGCGATTCTTGTTCAAACTGGAAAATATCGAAGTGGTATGTATTATCTTCTTTTTTTTTAATTCTCACCAATCCCCAATCACAGGCGATGAGCTAAAAATCAGCCCTGATCATCGAAACGTGGCTCAATCATTCCCAGAAGCTGTTGAAATGATCCTCAACAATCGACTAGTTTAGAACATCCCCAATAACAACAAAAAGAGACATAAATACTTACTTGCATAAATAAATGTTGATATTTTGAATTTCGGCCGCATAACAATGTTATCGGATTAACTTTGTATCAGTGAAACAACTCTGAACTATGAGCGACTAAACCTTACCGGATCAATGGGTACATTGTTACTATTTGTTGTCGTTGAACATTTTGCACCCGGTCGTGATTTTACTATGACTGACAATTGCATAACATTAGTTTCGATGTTCAGCGTTGAATAGTTAGAGAACCTGAATTTTTGGAATGGAAATAAAAGGCTTTTCATGAAGCTACAAGTAAGTACCAGCAAAAATTTTATTGAAAGAATACTGTTAGCACTTATACTTCTCCATTTCTTTCTTAAAATGATTATCAAGTAGACCAGACATCTTTGCGCCACAATCTTTTGTCACCTCCTCTTTCACGCATTTGGAATTCTTGCTGAGAGCTTCACAACGATCTTCTAGGCTCATCTGAAACCTTTTTCAGATTTTTTTCCGGAGTTTGATATATCATTTACCTCAACGTATTCTTCACCAAAGAATAATTTCACACATTCTTTCTCTGTTAGGCTGTTTAGCTGGAAAATTATGATCATTCAGATTTTTGGTATGATTCAAACAGATTACCTTTGGAACACATTCTGAAAAATCCGATGTCATGAATTCAAAACGATCACACATGACATTCATTCCATCGATGACTGATTCTGGGAAATCATCGCAGTTCTCTTTGATCTCTTCGAAACATGCCTGAAAATTGTGATAAACTTCACAACAACAAAAAAATCCAGGTGTAATCACCTTGGTATCTTCGCATTTTTCGTTGAAGTCAAATTTTTCGACATCGGTAGAGGTGAAGTTTTTCTCAACCCATGTGTTAATACTGTCAACAGCAACTGTCATTTTCTGAAAGAACTATTCGTTCTCCAAAAGTGTCCCATCCCTACAGTACCTCTAGACATTTTCCAACTTTTAAAATATCTTCCGTTGAGCATTTCGAATCTTCAGAAGAGGATGAATATTTTATTAAGAAAAATAATAAAAGTTGAGGAATTCTCATTTTTTTTTGTAACAAATTATCAATGAATCAACTTTTTTGTAATGATTCGACGAATGAAAACAAATAAGAAGAGATAAGTTACCTGTTTTATGTTCTTTGGTTTTCAAGTTGAGAAATGTTTAGGTCAGAGGAGATAAGATTCTTGAAATTTGGTCATGGGCACGTGTTAGGCTGAGAAGAACCATCGTTTATCAGGTAATAGGCGTCGTTTCTCTGATTTATGAGAACATTTTGTGGTTTCAATTCCAGAATCAATTTCTGCTGGTCATATCAGCCTGGTAAAAGCGTGCTTTAAGGGTGCAATAAATATTTATTAAATTATGAGAAAAAAATCATAATTTTAGATATTTAAATTAAATCAGATAATGAAGTAGCTCTGGCATAACTCTCTAGGTATCTTCCAAGATCTTTCGCATTTTCTTCAGTGTCAGCTTCGGCGTATACGCGAACAATGCTCTCCGTTCCAGATGGTCTGACGAAAGCGCGCGAGTTTGGATATTTTTTAACTTCCTCATTGATAGCGTCTTGAAATCCGTCTGGTGTGATAAGTGTAGTCTCTTCCCAAGTTGTTTTGAAAAGTGATACATCGAGTACCTGAAAATGAATCAAACATTTTTGGCGAATTGAGAAATCGTAGCTTACCGGAACTTTGATTTGAACATTAGGCAAGTCTTTGTACAGTTTTTCATTCCAGTCTTGAATTGACCAACCGTAGTGTCGGAGAACGATTTCGACAGCTAACAAATCGGCAAACGCATCACCAACGACTTCGTTGATCACATGAGAAAACAATTGAAGGCGTTGGACAGCTGTGTTTTTAGAGGATTGCCTCAATTTTAATTTTTAAAGGTTAAAATTACGAGTCTGCACTTACTGTCTGATAACCTCATCGAACTTCTCGCTGAAAACCACAGTTCCATGACCATTCGCCTCAAAATAGACACCAATATCGTACTTGAGAGCAGCATTGTGCAAATTCTTCACTCCGGTTGGCACGATTTCCACGATAACACCAAGCTGCTCCTTAATATATCTTGTCGAATTCCCGTTAGCGTATGCAGTTTGAATGATTCCAAAAGTCAAGTCAGCATCAACATCCTCCAATTGTTCATTGATATAAGTGGCTAGCAGAACCGCAATCTTGTCACCGTCCAAAAGTTCGATCGAATTCTCGGTGGTTGGTTTGAAGTAGATCAAACGATCCGCATCGCCGTCAAATGATGCGCATTTCTCATCCGCTGGTGTGAAATTGGATGGAAGGATTTTCGAGATTTTGACAAAATCTGCGCCGCATCCCGAATTGAGTTCACCGTATTCATTGCGAAATTCGACGTCTAAATAGCTCTTATCGATCAGTTCGAGAAGGTCTCTGAAGCGAGGTGAGCCTACACCATTGGCACAGTCTAGAACCAACTTGTTTGAATAATTTGAATCTGTTGGTTCGGTGGTAAGCTTCAAAAATCAATAAATTTTTTTGAATTACGCAAAACACTTACATTATATAGATCCCTAAAGGCGCTAGCTATATGTATGTAATACCCAAGGTCTGAAGCTCTTCCAAATTTTGGTTCATTGCTGCATTTCACCATAAAATGAAGTTGAGGAGTGGTACAAACTCCATAATTTTTGAATTCGACTTTAAAAAGAGCGGCGCCGGCTATGGCGGCTTTTATGAGATGTGGACCACTTTCACGGGTGTCAATGGCGCACACCACTCTAGCATCTTCTGCTTTTGGATTATTGATTAGTACTTCTAGAGCTCGAACAGCTGTTGGGAATTGATCATCAGTTGCATTCACAAGCTCGGTAGCGTATTTCTCCCATTCCATCGCCAACATATCACCATTTGGGTCCACCAACTTTACACCATTATCACATGCTGGATTATGCGACGCGGTGATCATCAACCCAATCGTTTTGTTCTGTTGTCGAGCTCGTAATCCAGCTAAGTATGCACATCTATATACAATGAAGGTCATTTTGTCGGCGTGATTTCGAAATCCTGCTGTTCCATATGCGAATTTTTCACTGTCTGCGATTTGCACATCATTCCCATGCTGATTCACATTCATTTTACGGCTGTAGATTGCAGGAACTCTGACTGGCAGTAAATCAGCCATTCCTGTAAAAACTCAACGTTTGAGTGAAGATGATGAAATGCAGGGCATCAAACTCAAACCTCGAATACCATCCTAGCTAGGAATTTCCGCCAGTGCGCTGAACAAACAAAAAAATACTGAAAAATAATAAGGGTCGCGCATTTTCTCTTCCACGACCATCAAAAATTCGTACAAAAAATGTTTTTTTTTTTTCAGTTTTTGAGCTTAAAAACAACATACCAAAAGAGCTAAAGGAGCCAGAACGGATCTTTTCGGGAAGAGATGATTTCTTCATCGCGAGGTGAGAATAATATAAGATATTAAAAAATAATATTGCCGATTTATAAAAGCTCGCACGACCATTTTGTTGTTATTGAAAAATATTTTTCATGAAAAAATTTTGAATTAACGTGTGAGCTTTTGTACGGATATAGATGATAAATTTTTTATCTTCAGATTGCAGGAAAAAAACAAGAGTCTATCATGAAAAATTGACTGAATTTATAAATTTTAGAAAACATTTTATGATTTCAGAAGTCGACATAGGTCCCCTCGTACTTTCCAAATAAAATTTTTTATTAAAAAAATTGAAAAATACATTTTGAACATTGTTATATTATATTTATCCAGCTTTTCAATAACCATTCAAAGTGCGTTCTCTGTCATAAATATATTACCAACTGCATGTATTTTGATCTCGTTGTGTTTCGCTGAAATTCACCTCAAACTAGTGACGACACTCAGACGATGACGTTGTTCCTCCAGAATCCCTTCATAATCCCCTTTCTCTACAAAGAAAAAAAAACTGAACTCTTGTTCCTTTAATTTCTGGGTACGTATAGCAACAAAAAACGAGTTTTTATTTTAAAGTAATTTTTCATACAGTTGAAAAATCAAAGGGTGAATTTGAAATAGAAGAATGAAATGTTTTGGGTGCGATTAGTTTTCAGTCGTGTCGCGTCATCACAAAACAATAACAACAATTTTCGAAAAACAAAACAAAAGTGTAGTCTGGCAGAATTATATGCATATTCTTTGACCGAATGTTTTGTGTTGTGACGTGCGTGGTTTTGTAGTTGTGTTGATTTACATTTACAAGTCGTTTGTACTCAACAGAATAGACTTTATTTATCAGTCATTTATGAACTAAATTGCAGTGGGCTCACGTGACGATTCTATCATTCGAACTACTAGAAAAAGATCTTGAGGTTAGTTTTCTACTTTGACCAGGTTTTACTTTAAATTGTTGGAGCAAGTGTGCTCTACTGCGAACAAGCAGGCCTCGACAATTTGCACAAATTCTTTGTAATGGTCCCAGACAACCTCCTTAAAAGAGGGCTTAAAGACAATTTCATGTTTTATTTGAAAAAAGTTCATATTCACATCAACATAGTTCTCTTCTTCCTCATGGTTTTCAACACACTCTCATAATTGTTCGTAAAATTCAGTGTGTGCTCTATTGTGAACTTTTTCTTGATTCGTTTGAAAGAAGTTGTTGTGCATACACTTCACGCGCACACGATGACGACAATTTGCACACTTCTCTTATTTCATACTTATGAGTGTTTCTGTGTTGTGATAGATTCAACCCAGCCTTTTTAAAGTGAACTAGTCGGTACCTAGCCTCGATTAATATTTCAAATATTGTTCGATCATTAATCCTCTCACAAAATCCCCCAAAAAAACTTTGCAAAAAATCTTTACAAATCACAAATGTTTCCCCCCTGACCGCACGATAACAAAAAAATTGTACGTTAGTTGTAGTAGTAGTGGTAGTAGTCTATCTTTCGTCGTCGTCGACGATAAACAACATCAGAAGACAAAAAAATATCACACACATACATACGCATACGCATACGCATACGCATATATATACAAAACAGGAATGCGTACATATGGGGTCGTTTCGGGTACGCCAATGATTTACGGTAGAGAGAGAGAGATAGAATGAGGTCGGGCAAGTCCCGATTAATACAAAACAAAAAGTGTTTTGTTGCGTTATGCGAAGATTTCATCGTGTTTTTGCGAAATTGGCAGAATTCGATTTTATCGTAGACGCGTATTTACGAAAATTTTATTCAGTTTCGATGGTCAAAGATGGGAGATTAAATAAGGTACAGTTGTTGACTGTAGCCACGACAAGGTCAAATTCGACTTTAGTTTTTGAAATACAAAAAAATGCAATGTGATATATATTTTTTGAAATATATTTTTCACACACAAGTAAGTTCGATAGAGCGTACATGTTCAACTGGAATGCTCATAACGTGATACTCTTTTTGTTCGATAGAGCAAGCTTGCTCCTCTCAGAGCAAAAATTGGATCTACTTATTTTCCGGGTTCTTAAAGGTAGACTTTGAAATAATCAAAAACTGAGGTGTGTAAAATCGCGTCGTTATCTTTTTGAATCTGCACACACCGAACTTTACGAGCAATTGTGAAAAAGAAATGTTTTTGCTCTTTTTGTTTGGTGCTCGACTATTTAAATATAAACTTTCTTTTCAGTGAATTAAGAATTTATCTCGGGGTTCTCCTTTAAAAAAATAAAAGTTTACAAATTCCTCAAAAATTTGATTTGTGTGCAACATTTCGTAGCGTGTATGCGCACAACATCACAATTTTGACAGACCTGATTGAACTTTTTTGGGTAAAAAAATTGTGGTTCTCAAAAACTGCGGAATTATCCGAAATAACAGTCCGCAATATTGCGTTATCATAATCTGCAAACACCAAACTTGACGGACAAATAATTTTTTCTGACTTTTTTTCAAAAAATAAACTTCGATAGAGCGCAAGTGCTCTGATTTGTTTTGCTCACAGTGGGGCTTGTTTTGAAATTTAGGTTAAAAGGAGTTGGTAATTTGTTCTCAACAGAAAAGCACATTCCCTCAATGGTTAAACCTTTAAAAATGTGCTCTTTGAGCCACTTGTTAACTCCCTTTACTCCACCTTTAATGTCGTTTTTTCTGGTTTATAAAACTTCCCCCAAAAGTGGATCGTAAATGTTGTTGATTGTCGTCGAAAAACAAAGATGAGATGCTCCGTGCGAATACGCAAATCCAATTCTCATTATCACCAAATCGCATTTTTCGTAGTTACCAACACATCCTATTTTCAGCTTTCCCTTCGTTTTCCATTCACCAGAAATCACAGCGCACAAAAAGCGAACAATGATTGAGCACATTTTTCAAAAAAAAAAAAAAAAAATCCCCCCTTAATTATTTGTCCGTCGCGAGCGAATAGATATTTTTGGCTAGCTCAAGGAAATCACGTTGTCGGATTAGGTGCGAGACTATATTTAGTATTTTTGGCATGTTGAAGTTCAAAAATCTGTTGGTCTAGACTGTGCACTAGTTTAGTTTCGTTAATAAGTAAACATTGATATTTCGAGTCGAGAATAAATGAAAATTGGTTGCAATTTTGTGATGTGAGAGCAAAATGAAAATTTGAGCAAATAATGCTATTTCAACAACAAAAAAAAACATAAGATTCCTACTCAAAAAATGAGATAGGTCTCAACACGATCAAACTCTTCCTACAGTAATTTAAAGGAACATATAGTTTTTTCGGCGTAACAAAAAAACATTAAAAATGTGTGCATTTGTGCGTCACGGTGCAGAATAAATTCAAAAATCGGCGTGCTCCTTTGAATTGATATGGTATTTTTTAAAATTATTTTTCGTGTTTGGACAGGTTTTTATAAAATATGCAAAATAATTTGGCATACAGTATGCTTGTTGTTCGCTTTGAGATATTTCTTGAAGAAGAATTAAAGGCGCACAACATTTTTCAAAAATATTTCGAAGCGAACAACAAGCATACTGTAAGCGAGCGAAAAATACGTTTGAATTTTTTTTTTTGCTCTTTTGAAAATGTTGGCATTAGAGCGCATATTCTTGCGTGGCCTAGAATGAATTTCTAGGCCAGAAAACCGTTTTTGTACCTCACAAACCTTTATAAATCTGTGTTTTATGCCCTCTCTCTCTCGACCATTAGATCAATTCGACGAATCCCCGCACCCACTAAAAATCAAATCGAACAAGTTTTTGCATTTTCCCCCACTTTGCAAAAAGTGTACTTATATTCTGTCCCCCCCTCTCCCCCTAACACATAAATACATGTGTATAAATCGTCCGATATTGTGTTTCGTCGACAAGTCAGAGATCGCAGAGACCGCAGACATCGCAACGAACTGCGGGTGTATATAGAGGCAAGCGCACACGCGATTTAACGTATGTTGCGCTCGGTCAAAAATCGTCGCGTCGAATTTTTGTTTTGTTCTATTTGAACAGAACATGTTGGTACATATTTGCGTTGTGTTTTAAAATTGCTCTCGTTTTGGGTGGGAGGATAGGGGGGAAGAAGAAGAAGAGAAGAGGATGGATGATTTCAGTGGAAAAAAAATGGACAACAACAGTCTGGGGCGAAACATTTGTGCAAACATACACTTTTTTGTTTGAAACCATGCAGAGAATAAGACCTTTTTTGTCACTGATCTATGGAAAATTGGTTTATAATAGTGTATTTGAACATGATTTGAGCTTTTTCTGGTGTCCTGGGAGCTCTTGTGATCTTATGTCTGATTTTTAAATGTCTGATTTTGATATCTGAAACCATAGATCAACCGTTTTCTCTAATTTTGAAAGTTTTAGTTCTTTAAATTTCTCCTGTTGAAAAACAAAACTACAGTACCCCAATGTCAGCAATTTAATTTTGGCTGAATCGTGATCTGAGGAGGCTGAGGCTGAGATTGAGGCTGAGGCTTGGATCCAGGCTTAGGCTCAGATCCAGGCTTAAATCCAGGCTTAGATCCAGCCTTGACCTGTAACTTAGGCTTAGATCAAAGCTTAGACTTCAGCTTAGGCTCAGACCCATCCTTTGGCTTAGGCTTAGCTTTAAGCTTAGTCGTGACCTTAGGCTCAGGCTTAGACTTTAGAACCACGATTATCAATTGAGCGCGATTGTAGTTTAACTTGCTTAGGAGTTCCCTTTAGTTTCGGGAACTATATTCAAAGGTAAACTAGACCAATAGGAACCAAATTTGTCACCAGAAACGATCATTATCAATAGAGCGCGATTGTATATTAGAGAAATCGAGCGAACATTTTCATTTGATTTACTAGCCTAACAATTTTCAAATTGTCAAAAACCAGGTTCCAATATCATTGGAGCACTATTGCATATTGATCACTGACTTTTTGGAGTTTGAAGTCGCACCATGGGGTCAATTATCAATTGAGCGCGATTGTACTCTCTGGCTTGTATACGTTGAGTTTTTATACTTTGAGGTAGAAGCACTTTACAAGTGCTTTTTTGTGCTCATTTTCCTTAAAGCCTCTTTACTACACCGAGATGCTCCGAGAGCAAACAATTCTGAAAAAAATCGGCCGTCTACAAAGACCCCTACAGTCTCCCACAACTTTCGCAACATTTGAACAACATTTTTCCAGTGTCAAACTAACATGATCTTCTATAGATAACATACACTCTTTTCTGGTTTTCGATCGTTCTTTTCTCTTGGTTCGATGCATGCGCGTGTTGCTTATTGATTCGATTTGGGTACAAATGGTCGAACTATGCATGTGTGTGTGTGTATTCCCCATTCTTGTCAATGATAAGCTATATGATTCATTGTCAGTTGGTGCGTGCGCGTTCAATAAAACGATTCCTTGAATTCTGAAATATTCTCTATCGCACAAAGATCGCGATTTTGTTATTCAAATTTCGTCGTCCTAATAATATATTACAGAGAAAACGAAAGTTTCTGACTAGGAACAAGACGAGAAAGCACATGTGCATTTTTTTTTTTTTTTGAAAATCATGTCTATGTGCATATAGACATGGAAGTTAATGGCTTTCTGCACATTCACACGTTTCAATTTCTATAATTTTTTCGTGACAAAGAGGAAGCACTATTTATGATCTTTAGTTTGCACTCAGAAAATGGAAGAGTGCTAATTTTGAAAGTTTTCTGGATTAAAATTGAGATCACACTTGTTGTACCCTGTAGCTCAACCCTTGATCTATACAGGGTTCGATTACCCAGGGCTCCCTTTCTTTTTTAGTCTATACAATTTCAAGTTCCGTACGTTCGGATTACCGTACTTTGATCCTTCATAAATTTTATATGTATGTATGCGAATGTAGAAAACCGGATTTTAAACATTAAAAATTTTGGCGGAAACAAAATTTTTCGCTTTGAAAATCGAATGGTTTTGAAAAGAGAGATGAACTTGTGATCTTTCGAAATGGAGAGTCCAGCAAACGTGCTCTAATGAATTACAGTAATCCAAGGTGAATTTGGGGGTCCAGTTGGAATCGAAAGGGGGTCTAGGTTTATGTCAAATTGGAACCAAAAGAGGGTCTAGGTTTGAGTTGAATTGGGACCGAAAAAGAATCTAGGTCAGGTCAATCTGGGATCCAAACAAGAGGTTAGGTTAAGACTGAATTGGGACCAAAAAATAGTCTAGATTTGAACCAAATTGGTACAAAAGCTGAGACCAAGTTTTGGGTCCAAATAAGAACCTTAAATGAAGTTCAATGTTGATCAAATTGGGACCATAACTGAAGTCCAGGTTAGGTCGGGATTGGACCTACATGAGGTTTAGATTTATGTCAATCTGGACTCTGAAATCCAGATAGGTTCAAATTGGGACAAAAACCAGGGTCTAGGTTTTCACCGTAATGGGAATCCAGCTTAGGTCCAAATCAATCTAAACTGACATCCTACAGGTACTAAATTTGGTTCACAAAATTGGGATTTTTCAAGTCATATATGTCATAAGGGGTACCTAACAATGGGTTCGAACTGAGAAATTAACTACGGATCTTTCTGAAGTCAGATTCAGGCTTAGTCTTAGGTTTAGTCTTACGCTTAAAACTAGGCTCTCATTTTCCCTATCCCCCTAGTTATCAGGAAAAAATAACCTATAAAGTGTCCCTTGGCAATAAAAACGCATCAAAAGTGAAATTTATCTAGATGTTTGACTGTATATTCATTGTATATTCGATCATAAAAAGTGTCTTATCACTCGAAGGTTTTTTTTTCTTTTCTTCTCCCAACGTGTGTTGTCCCTCCCTCCTCCACTCTCTCTCCGACTTTTGAATCAATCGTTTCTTCTTCTTCTTCTTCAAAAATATCAAAATCAATAGATCGACATATATATATTTATTTCGTCTCTATGTCTCCCGCCCTCACCCATTCCCGTTGTATTTTCCCTCTCCTTTTTGCACGCAGGGCAATATGCACTCAAAATGTACCGACGCCGACCCGCCTATTCCTCTCGTTTTTTCTTCCTCTCTGTGTTGTCGCAGCAGCATGGCGTTGAAATTGTCATTGGTTGTCCGCCGTCGCCGCCGCCGCCATAGACTAAATGTATATGCATGCATGTATGTATTGATGACAAAATTCAGGAAATAATATTTTTGCAATAATTTTTCGTTAAGTTTAACGCTTCTGGACCCATTTTTCTGCACTTTAGACCAGATTTTTACAGGATCAAGGCTCTTTTTTGGGTACACCAACATGCTAAGGACTAGAGTAAGGCAAAAAAAAAAATGTCTAGACAATTAAAAAAAAATGAAACATCACAGTATGACTAATACTTATCGACGAAAAAATGCAATAAAAATCGTTTTGGTTGAAAAAAATACTGGAAGAGGTTGTGAAATTTTAGTACCTTAAAGAACACATGAAGTTGAGATCACAATTAGAGGATATTAAGAAACACCTTTTTAAAGTAGGCTCTAGGGCAGGGTGGCTGAAATGGATCTTCTGAAATTAGGATATAAGCCAGAGGTGTCTGAAAAAGACCTTTTGAAAATAGGTTCTAATCCAGGGGTACCTGAAATGTACCCTCTCAACGTAGGTCTCTAAGCTAAGGGTGTCTGAAAAGGACCTTCTTAAACTAGGCTCTAAGGTAGGAGTGCTTGAAATGGACCTTCTGAACTTAAGCTATAATCCAATGGTGCCTAAAAAGGACCTTCTGAAATTAGACTCTTAGCCTGGGAAAGATCCTTCTGAAATTAGGCTATATTGAAGTGGTGCCTGAAAAGGACCCTCTTAACTTATCGTAGAGGTACTAGAAAAGATCCCTTTTGAGACCTATAAAAATCAGACAATTTTCAGGATATTATGCTCGATTTTTTCTGCAAACACCAAATTTTACGAGCAATTTGTGAGTGTGTGTTGAGTACAGAGAGAGAGAGAGAGAAGTTCAATAGAGCTCACATAACCCAGATTTTATTGATTTTTTAGGTTAGTTCAAAAGATTTTTTTTCCAATTAAAGATATATCATTTTATAGCTCTTGAAACGCTGAAAAACATCCAGATCAAAATTCACAGAAAAGTGCATCAAAAACCCTCTTATTTTTGCTCTAAAATTTTTGAACAACCTGTAAAATAATAATGTTTCAGATTATTTAAAACATATTCTGAAAAACTTGTTCTTTTTCATGATTCTCTGGTTCTTTTTTTGGTACCTACTCTCTTTTGAAAATTCACATGTCCTTCTTTTATACACATAAACTTCCCCAATTTTCCCACGCTCTCGTTTTTTGAACCCGATCTCCCTCAATATATTCTCTCTTCCATTCTCTAACTATTCAAAAACTCAATCACAATCTCCAAATTATGGCTGCAAAAAATATGTAGACAGACAACAACAACAACAGACTGGCTTATCCCCACACTATTTTTAATAATCATTTACGTGGAATCGAAAAAGGAAGTTCTTTCACTGAATGTGTGCCGGAAATATCCACTACAGTAAGATTTTTTAATCTTTTTTTTCTTCGTCGTTGTAGAATATAAAAATAGGCACCAGTGGTTTTATTTTTCGAAAGAAACAACTTTGACCTCTTCTATCTCTCCTGCTCAAAAAAAAGAGCAACTTTTCCAATTCTTTATAGATCCTCTAGCTAGCAGAGAGGGAAAGGGTGAATCAAGTGTATGTGTGTGTGTGTATGTAGTTTAGACTTGTCTGGTGCAAAACACACACGCCCTTTTCTCCTTTTCTTGCGCACGCCCCTCTTTCGAGAGAGGAAGACGAAAAATTATCGGATTTGTGTTGCTAAAAGCCTTTTAATTTCAATGATCACAGGATGTTCCTCATTTTTTAAAGGGACATAACAGAATCTTTTTCTCTCTTATTTTACTTTGAAGTCAGCGTGACCTAGATTTCCAAATTTTCGTGTTTCTCGGCCAGAGAAAACAGTGAGTACAAATCAAGTATTTATTTGTATGAAAAAGGGAGTTTCCCTATTTATGTAACCTTGATCAAAATACACAGGGGTTTCTTCAAACTTGACAGGAAAAATTGGGGAAAACTGGGTTTAGGATGTTTTTCAGCGTGTTTTCATTTGCTTTTCTGGAAGAATTGTTTAAAAATTGATACAGAATATTTTTCAGCGTGTCAACAGCTATAAAATGAGACATATTTCATTGGAAAACATAAATTTTAGGTCCCTCCCCGATCTCTTTAAAGAAGGACAATATTTTTTTTTCAAAATATTTTTTCAAAGTAAAAAATCCAATAAAAATAGGGTTATTTGCTCTCTATTGAAAGTGTTCTTTTTGTTTTCTCTTTTATTTTTTAAAATTGTTCGTAAAATTCATTGTTTGCAGATTAAAAAAAAATTATGACGCAATTTTGCAGTGTCTCTCTGTCTCTCTCTGTCTCTCTCTGTCTCTCTCTGTCTCTCTCTGTCTCTCTCTGTCTCTCTCTGTCTCTCTCTGTCTCTCTCTGTCTCTCTCTGTCTCTCTTTGTCTCTCTCTGTCTCTCTCTGTCTCTCTGTCTCTCTGTCTCTCTGTCTCTCTGTCTCTCTGTCTCTCTGTCTCTCTGTCTCTCTGTCTCTCTGTCTCTCTGTCTCTCTGTCTCTCTGTCTCTCTGTCTCTCTGACTCTCTGTCTCTCTGTCTCTCTGTCTCTCTGTCTCTCTGTCTCTCTGTCTCTCTGTCTCTCTGTCTCTCTCTGTCTCTCTCTGTCTCTCTGTCTCTCTGTCTCTCTGTTTCTCTATTCTGATTTTTTGCACTCCTCCCACCATTTTTTTCTCTTCAAAAAAACAATCGAGTCCAAAAAGTGTCCTTGTACTTCTTCTCCACCTCACAAGAAAAAGTCAAATGTTTTGTTTGGCCGCGTCTCGGCCGATCTTTGTCCCCTCCGAGAGAAGTGTGGGTGTATGTATTCATGCAAAAGACAGGCTTGTATTTTTAGAAACATGTGCTCTTCTTCTATTTCGCCCCTAATTCATTCTTCTTCTTCTTCTCCTCGTTTTTTCCTCTTCCGCATACACACACACCAAAAAAAGAGCAGCTTCCTTGTCCTGGAAAATTCCTGTTATTTGCTCTCCATAATTTCTTTTTTCTGAAGCACCTGGTGCAAGATTACTCATTTTTGGACTTTAGTCCAATTTATTACACATAGTATATGAATAGACAGCTGATATTTTCCCCTTTTTTGGTCTCAAAAATACTGCTAATTATATATATATATCAACAAAAATAAACTACCGAGTGCAAAGAGTGACTTGATTTTTGTTCTGAAAATGGGCGGAGTCTCGCGTATGACCAGGAAATGTTTTTCTTGTTAATGTATATATTTTCTCTCATTTCGAGACCAGCTGAGGAATCGAACTCACGACCTACCTATACTTTGTTAGATTACTAGGCAGAAGTCACACCTGAGCCATAGTGGACAACATCTCTGTTGGCTATTATAGCATAGATATCAATCAAATCAAAACGTTCAACTTTTTCGCTATGCGACCAATTTTTGGGGAAGCTATGTACCTTTAATGTTTCCTACTGTGCAACGTTCTAGATATATAAATTATACATATGTTCCTTTAAGCATTAATACGGTATATTGCGGTAGAAAGTCTTAAAACCAAATAAATTAAAAATCAAAGAAATCGCTGGTATGAGGAATCGAACTCACGAACTACCTATACTTTGTTAGATTACTGGGCAGAAGTCACACCAGCTGAGCCATTACACGCTTTGACACCAAGTTTTGGGACAACAATGTATGTACCTTTAATGATTACTTATCTGCCATGTTTTCGCTTCAAGACCCAATCTTCTTTGGGTACAATGTCCCTTTAATATACCCCACTCCTCCTAGAACAAATGGCGCCCCCAAAAACCGATCATAGACTGTCATTCAACCGCAACCGCAAAAAAAAGTGTTTCGTTTCGTTTCGTTCACCATAAAATGTATGCAGCGTGTACCCGCCTCCTCTCTGCGTCTCTAACAATTACACAATCTCTCGACGTCTGCCTCTCATTCTTATCATTTTCACATTTTTCTCTTCTCCCATTTGATATACACGTTTTCAGTGTATTTGTCCCCAAAAACGTTTTTTTTTCGTCAATTGTTGCGATATTTTTTTTTTCGTTTTTTCGCTTTTTTTCTTCTTCTTCCTCCTAATGTTTATATATATGGTTCAATGAGATTATCTACAGTACTCTAGACAACCTGCATATCTAAGTGTACGGTAGTTCAAAAACTATACACTTTGTCCAAGCCATTAATCAAAATAAGATTGGAAAGTGATTGCAAAACTGAAAAGATGATTTATCTTCAATCAAAATCGTATAAAGTTGACAAACATCAAATGATACCGTACTTTCTTCATGAAATTTGGGCCTAAAAATTCGTGATTTTCTAATCCTAACCAAGAAAAAACTTGAGATCAAAAGTATAGTTAATCCTTTGATTATTATCATGTTGCAAATCGTCATAGGATTACTGTAGTTTTGAAAAATTTTCTGATGTGATCAAGAACAAATAATGTAGACCAAATCAGGACTAATTTTGAATGTCAATAGATTATTGACTAGACTGTAGGTTTACATGTCGTGGGCTAGGTTTTTTGATTTGTTAGGCCATGGGGTAGGGATTTGGTTAGTTAGGCCATGGACTAGGGATTTGGTTTGTTAGGTTATTAATTAGGAATGAGGAGTTCTTAGGCCATGGACTAGGGATCGGTTAGTTAGGCCATGAACTAGGGATTTGGTTTGTTAGGCCATGAACTAAGACGGATTGACTTTTTAGGTTTAGATATTCTGGACTAGGTTTCTCAACTTCTAGGCCATGGACTAGATTTTAGATTTTTTAGGTCATAGAGTAACTTTTTGGTTTTCTAGGTCATGGACAAGATTTATTGGGTTTATAGATTCTGGACTAGGTTTCTCAATTTCTAGGTCATGGACTAGTTATAGATCTTTATAATCAATAATCCTCCAATTTGACCACATAAATGTATATAAAATTTTTTTAGTTTTGCCAACAAAACCAGTTGGATTTTGCTCTTGAAAAGAGGGAAAACAGATAGAAGAGTCACATTTCAATCGAAAATCAATAAAAGTTCAATTTTTGTCCTCCTCTATGTCCCGTTCATCTCATCAAATCAATACGAATATAATCGTTTTGGTTCACGATCACTGATCATCCTCTCTTATCGTTCTCTATCTCTCTCTGTTCTCTTTTTTTTTTCTTCGTTTCGAGACACCTCTGACATCATTTCTTCTTCTGTTTGTATGATAGCGAACTTTTAAAGAACAAATGGTATAGTCTTGACAATTCTAGTCTGCATGACATGTAGTTTATCTGGTAAACTGGTTAGCGTACTCGCCTGTAAATCCAGTGGTCGCTGGTTCGAACCCCACACCGGGCGGGGTTTTGTTTTTTCTTTTCTTTTTCTCTTGAAGAAAATAAAACGTCACCCTGGGCTATTATACCCCGCCTACATTTTTTTCTCTGCCTATGTATGTATATACAGTATTTTTACGGCCAACCCGACCATATTTATTCATCATCTATATCATTATCACTTCACAATCTTTGAAAGTCACTTATCAGTCACCTGGTTCTCTATTCTTGATAATACAAAAATTTCGTTGAACACGTTTTTTGTTGCCAAATCATTGTTATCAATCCCAATATACTGTTTCAATTTCCAGGGTCGTTTTGCCCATTTTGGGCTGCTCTCGGGTGCGCAAACCTCGAAGCAAAAATCATCCGGCCCGCAGAAGAACGAGACGTTTCGCACACCAAACATGAGGTGAGTTACTATTTTTAAATTTGAAATGTTTCGTTTCGCGGTGATAAGCAAATGATTTCTCCACGTGGAAAATGTTTTTGAAGATCAAAAGGCCAAAAATCATAGAAACATCCTGCATCAAGATAATGGAATGTTGTTCGTTGAACAACATGCATCGTGGCTTCGAAATAGTCGGAGATCAACGACGGTTTCTTGATTCAAAAATCAGATAATATATTTTATTAGGACTTGTCTTTTATTGAAGATGGGCGGCGCTTCTAGTCTTTAGAAAACAAAGTCTGGTCTGACTGTTTAAAATTTACGCAAAACTGCACCCTTTTCTATGAAAAACGGCCGCCAGTTAAACAAGCACGTGTGTACGGGTGGTTAACATGTGTGCCCCACACGCGACAGGTCGCTGGTTCGAGTTTTGGTGGGATCCAATTTTTTCTCTTTCTTTTTTTCAACGTTGAAGGAAGCATTAGTTCTTAGAAAGCCTAAGACTTAGATGATAAACAGTTTTTAGAAAACTACTTTTCAAAAAAAAAAAATTACCATGAAAAATGGTGAAATTCAATGTTTCAGCAGCACTATTGCGTCATTATGTGTGCAAACACAGCGACGCAAAATTGCATATCGAAGAATTTGAAATTATTATGAAATGTTGAGGTGATTCAAAAAAAATCAATAAAAACGGATTTCTATATAGTAAAGATTCAAATCTACTATCCAGTTCAATAATTTAGAAAATTCCGAATAATAAAAATCCCAAACCATTCTCGTCTTCTCCTCCTAGTCGTTTCGATGATCACAGTCAGATTGTTATCCGTCTGTTTTTATTCATTCCCCGCCATTTTAAAATCACGAATTCTCATATCTTTGCGGCCTCGTTTTCATTCAAAATCTTTCTCTCATTTCAGTGAAATTGTGGCAACGTTGCCGCAAGGTACACAAGTCGTCGTGGAAGCTCAATTGCTCACATCAGATGTTGATCATACGATTGAAGAGGTTCGACAACAAGACGTGCAACAACAACAAGCTGGGGTAGGTATTTTTCTTATATTAGACAGTAGGAGTGCCTTCTTTTGTGTATATTTGGTGTAATGGTTAGCAGTTTTGCCTTTGAATCGAGGCTTGAGGGTTCGGTTCACCCTTTAGACAAAATTTTTTTGCAGGGTGGAGTCAGCCGAACATCCGCCAACCGAACTCTGTTTTGTCGAAAATGTGAGGGTCATGGTCAACAGGTTGTGCTTAAAGGTCATGCGAGTCGATGTCAATATAACAACTGTGTGTGTAAAACGTGTACCAACGTGATGTCGATGCGTGCCAACGCGATCATCCGCCGCTATCGCACACGAACTCTGGAAGGTGGACTTGTCCTCAAACCGGTTCACTTTAAAAACGGTAATACACGTCTACGTGTCTTCCCGAAGTTTGTCGATGAATCCGATGCGATGCATATTCCAATGAGTCAACTACAAGCGGGTCAACAACGTCAATCCATCCCGTTGGATCAGTTGAATTTGGAGCAAGCGTTGGCGTTGCAAGCGTTAGCACAACCACATACACCACCGAACACTGCGATTCCGACATCGAATAATCAACAGCCACCATTCCCGGTGAAGAGAAGCTTTTCGGAAGAGTTGGAGGTTCATCGAAAATCTGATTCGCCTAAGGATTCATCTGTTGAACAATCACCAACAACGATTGAGTTGCCTCATGCACAAATGCCTTTAAATTTATCGCTTATTCAACTGCTTCTAGGTCAACCTGGAATCAGTTCGGATATTCTCGCCACCGGACTCAGCAACATCTCAACAATCACCACCACCGTCGACACCAACACCACCACCACCACCACAATGCCATCCACCATCTACGACAATTCAACATCATCACTCTTCTCAGGTCTACACTTTGCCCCAGCCTCATCTGCTCATTATACATCGTCAAACCATCATGCATACATCACACCGGCCATGATTGATATGTCGATTGATCGAAAATTATCCGACCCCGCGATGGCTTGCCCGGTTGCGCAGTTGAGCGAGCTGAACATTGGGGTGACGACGAATTCGCCGATTCATGCGTCGATGGAGATGAGCGCGCCCAAGTTGACACCAAACATGTTTGAAAGTGAGCATTTTTTTCGAGCTTGGGGTGGTGTATTTGGACTATATTTGAACTATAGTGAAGCATTTTGTAGTTCATGTCGATGTTTAATACTTCTGAAACCCTAAACATCAAGGTTTTGAAGCTTTTTTTGAACTTCAATGGCTTCTGAAGAGATTCGGAGATTCTGAAAATGATGTGGAGCATTTTGAAGTTCATGCCGATGTTTTAAACTTCTGAAACCTTAACTATCAAGGTTCATAAGCTTTTTTTGAGTTTCACTGCCTTCTGAAAAGCTTTAGAGATTCTGAAATCAACGTGAGGCATTCTGAAGTTCATGGCGACGTTTTAAACTTCTGAAACCCTAAACATCAAGGTTTTGAAGCTTTTTTCAAACTTCAATGACTTCTGAAGAGATTCGGAGATTTTGAAAATGATGTGGAGCATTTTGAAGTTCATACAGATGTTTTAAACTTCTGAAACCTTAACTATCAAGGTTCATAAGCTTTTTTTGAGTTTCACTGCCTTCTGAAAAGCTTTAGAGATTCTGAAATCAACGTGAGGCATTCTGAAGTTCATGTTGACGTTTTAAACTTCTGAAACCCTAAACATCAAGATTTTTAAGCTTTTTTCAAACTTCAATGACTTCTGAAGAGATTCGGAGATTCTGAAATTGACGTGGGGTATTCTGAAAAACCTTCTGAACAATTAAAAGAGATTCTAAAGTCCTTGGAAAATTTTGGATCTTCTGTAAACTTCAGGAAATCTTCAAAATGTTCAGAAGGCTTTCTAGGATCCTAGAATACATCTGAAGAGTTCAAATCTACTAAACATCCTCTATTTTCAGCCTCTTGCACTCTCTCCAACAACGATCCACCCGTCGAAGATCCCATCAACGCCAAAGCCTCGCCCGAACCCTTCACCAACACCTTCATGATCGCCCCAACCGCCGACCGTTCCCATCCACTCTACCGCAAACTCCTCAACACTGTACGCGAACTGGAAAAACAAATGCTCGTCGACCTCGACTCCTAACACCCCATTTCTACACCAAAAACCACACACGGGTCACCAACCAATCCACCACCCTCACCCCTCCCATAATTTATTCATTTTTAGCCTACCATTTTTCAAAAAAAAAAAAAAATCCCCCATTTTTATTTGTTGAGGGGTACCATTTGGCTTTAAGATTCTCCTTCATCAATTTCAACAGCAAAAACAAGCCCCAGAAAGATACAAAAAAACAAAGAAATCGTTTGAGCCCCCGAAAATTTTGATCTCTCTTTGTTGTTTTCTAGCAATTTTTTAGAATATTTAAGACCTTTTTTTTGTGATTTCTTCTTTTTGATACACTCATCGGGTTCAGAGTTATGAATTCCTATCTCTTTGTTTAAAAAAAAAACGTTGTTTGCAAAAAGGATTCATCAATAAGATATTATTGAAATTAAATTTTGTTGATTTGTTTTGTTCGAGAGAACTACACAGAATATTTATGAGGAAGTAGAAACTGACCAACACGGAAAAAAGTACTGTAGATCAGAATCTACATATGAGATGCGATCTAGCGATGGTTACTATTTAGCGGTCCAAGCCCAGTTATTCAAACAAGCAGCCGACATTTACAGGGTTTGGCTGCCTGCTATGCTTTTTGTATGTTGGTTAAATGGGCTCAAAATAGACGCTGTACCTTAGTTTTCACCTATTTACAAACTTTTTTTGCACAGTTTCTTTTTGATGCGAAATGAGATAAGGTACCGCTCTTTTTTGGTGAAAAATGAACATCGCCATCATGTTTTGCGTACCTAAATTCCTTTGGTAACAAAATTTGAACACTTTTTTATGTCCTGACTGCGAAATGTCCCGTAACCATGCATTTAAACTGTAGTAACTCAATAACAAAAGCCAGCACGTTTATGTTTTAAAACATTTTCAAATGCTCTATAGTTGGAGCAATTTTCACATCGGTAAGCACACCTCGTGGCATAGGCGCCGACAAAGTTAGTCCCTCGATTTAAATAACCTTTTGACTGTTTTTACCCTTGTTGCTACCATTAACCTCAGCGTTTTAAGGCTTGTTGTGGACTCCTGAGCCTTCTGAAGCTAATTTTGAGATTCTGAAATTGACGTAGGGTATTTTGGGATCAACTAGAAGTGCTTCTGAAGTCGAATAACATTAATCATCAATCTCAAATTCTAAATATTTTGAAAAAATTTAGTTTTTTGTATAAAATATGAACAAAACATTTTTATAAAAAATTTATGTTCTCTTATAGGTCGCCTCTTAACTCATAAGACATCGAAAAAGTGATTTTTGAAAAAAAAACTGTTTGTTTTCAACAATTAGAGCTAAACTATGTACATACCTAACAAGTGCTACTATTCAATAATAACAAATAAAAGTGCATAAACTGATAGATGTTAAAAGGACGAAATTTAAATTGAAACTCTCTCATCATATCACTTTTGAAAAAAAAAATGCCAAGCCTTGACGAGCAATTCGACGCAGCGGTTTGGATTATTCAAGCCCTTCCGAAGAAAGGTCCAATTGACTCTCCAATAACACATCAATTGAAAATGTACGGTTTGTTCAAGCAGGCTACTATTGGAATATGTAACACCAAACAACCTCCTTTCTACAAAATCGAAGATCGATTGAAGTGGAATGCTTGGAATTCGTTGGGTGATATGGAAATAGATGTGGCGAAGGCAGAGTATATTGAAAGGTTTTTGAAGTCGGTGAGTTACGTTGATTGATGTAAACAGCGACGCATTTGAAACGCGCTGCGTATGAATAGAGAATCAACCACAACGTGATATGTGTGAACCAATACGCATCCGCAACGCACTATGAATTACCTACGACGTAGAAACAATTTAAGATTTTTTTAAACTGCGACGTATTAACATCGCATTGATTATGAGCCGCGAAGTAACCACGACGCAGCCGCAACGCAATACGTTCAAACCGTGACTCAACCGCAACGCACTATTTTTTTGTTGCAGATCGAAGATGCCGAAAACCAACACGATATTTCGGAACTTTTCAATGATCCGAGAGTTAGCGGTATGATTCATCAGCAGCATGATTTTCGAGAGGTCAAAAAAACTTTACCATTTTTTTTTTATCTGGAAATGTTTTCAGAGATTTGCAATTCTCGGTCGAACCAGTGTCAAAGGTTTCGAAGGTCAGACAATTAATGTGAGAGGTGTCGAATTAAAGCTTTGATAATAAAATTTTTCGTTTTGAATTTTTTTTTATATAGGGAGCTCTTATTTTTAAAATCCCTATAGTTTCTTAATATAATGAGAGAGCATCTGAAATTAAGAGAAGGTGAGATATGAAGAAACTATGATGGTTACTAAGACAACGGCAGGGACGATCAATTTTTTTTTTTTAATCACTGTTTCAGCAATTATTTCAAGCGAGTTGTTAATTTTAAGAGAATGAAAGTTGGCTCATCTGAAAGAGCTTGAAATGTTCTATTTTTCTATGCATAATGAGCCGAATAGGCTTTCAAAAGGTTGGTTAATTTGGGCTCATAGATATCGGGCCCTTTTTCAACTTCTGAACCATACTATGAAAATTCCTGGAAAATACAGATGACCTTGGATTTCATTTTTTTCCCCATACTGCCTGCAATAAACATTACTGCAATTATATTTGGTTTTTGATGAGCGGAAATTTTTTGTGGTATTTTTCGATGCTCTTTGAGATTTTCAGGAGAACTGTGATAAGAAGCTATACATTTTTCTTAAAATCAACTTTTCTCACGAAAAACACCAATTGTCACATTTTCCGCCGTCCATCTATTATTTTCAAATAAATCGTTATTGTTGTTGTGTAACAACACTCAAGGCCAACTTTTGATTTTTTCATCAAACATACAGCATTTTTTTCGAACATTCTCGACGTTTTGCAGCATGAAATCCGTCGTTTTGCTATTGTGCTTGTTGGGCGTTGCGTTGGCCTGCGATATTATCGTCCATTTGAAGTCGGACACTGATAAGAAGTTCAGCGGTCAAATTCAGGCTAGTAATGGAAAGAAGTCCGAGAGATGGAGCTATATCAAGAAGCTCCAGAAGAACACTTTCCAACAAAAGGCTGATGAATGTGGATTGAAAGTAAGTCAATTATTTGTTTCAATTGTGAAAGAAAAAACCTAAAATCCATATTTAGGACTGGGAAATCACCACCTTCGATGACACTGGCAAACTCGCTCATACCACTAAAGTCACCTTGGATGGAATTGGCCGTGTTACCTACAAAGTTGGCGATGATTTATTGCCAGTTCAGAAAGATCGTCAAGGAGCCGTTTGTAAAGGACAATGCGCTCCATTGTAAAATAGTTTATTTGCTTTCTTATCTTGATATAAAACTCTTATATATGTATGTATGTACATTGTTTGCGATTTCTCATTAATTGAGGAATCGAATCGACATTTTCTCCTCGATATCCGTTTTTTCCATGGCCTAAAAATATTATCGATGAGACTTTATGAACTCTTTTGATTTCTCACCCTACAAAACTCATCGAATGAGATTTTTCCATCTCTATCAGCATCGGCTTCCTCGATTGTTCGGTCCGCAATTTTGTCAAGCTAGAAAATTCAGATATTTCTGGTTGAAAATGGGGATTTTCTACCTGATCTGATGTGATGTTGGCTCCAACCATACTGTTCAAAATTACTTTGAATTCTTCACGTGTTATGTAATCGTTTTTGTTCAAGTCGTACATTTTGAAAGCGACTGAAAGTTCTTCTTAAGTCTTGCCGTGGTTTTGGACAAACTCACAAAGCAATTTATCTTTTCTCGAGTTCAACACATTTTTCTTGGATCTCGAAATCGGTTGGAAGTGTGCCAAAATCTTCACAAATTGTCGGAAGTTCAATTGTTGCTCCTCATTTTCATTGCTAAAATTATGCATTTTTCGTTGAAACTTAGAAAAAAAAAACTAACGCAAGTGTGAAAAATGCGTCAACGATTCGATCTCCTAAAGGATTGACAGCCAATTCGGGAACGTTCAAAAAGTCATCACGTGACAAATATCCTTGTCCTGGAAATAGTTATTTTTAGTACACCACTAATAACAACAATATCCGTTAATCCTCTTGTTTTGTATAACATTTTATGACAGAACAAAGGTTCAAATGTACATTTTTGTTAAACGTAAGCTAATTAAAACGAGACAGAGACAATTCAGTCCATAACTTTGTATTATAATTTTTGGTCACTCTCAAACCAGAATTTTCGCAATCTCCTGGACAATGGAGCAAATTCGATTCATAGTCATATCTAGATAAATTTTTACGAAACATGTTGTAGAACTCCACAAACCGAAGTTGAAGAAGTATGTTTATACTTTTTCACATTTTGATCCGATTTCAGAATATCCATACTTCCAAGAAGTATTTTTCAGTTTCAGAAATATTTTTTTCACGTATCAGAAGAAAATTATTGAGACCTGGACTTTGGTTCTTGCAAAAATTCTCACCTTTCTTATCCAGTGACAAGAATCTGCTGTACAGCCGAACAATTTGGTTACGATTGACTGAAAAATTTCAGATTTCCATTGTTTTCTTTCAAAAAATGGACTCACACTCCGTCTCGCTCATAATCTCTTCAATTTCTTCATCTCGAAGCATCAACGAACTGCTATTCCCCATTTTATCTCAAAAATTAGAAAGGTTATTCCCAAGAATTGGTAGTTTACAGGTATCAAATAATCGATAAAAAACACGATATTTGGACGAAAAAGAAGAAACAAAGAGTGTTGATTGATAAAAAAGAACAATTTAGGCATAGGAACAGAACAGAACATAAAATTTAACAACAAAAAAAAAATGAACAATGCGATTCGAAATGATAATCATTTTTCAGGTGCTTGCATTCGATTCGGGTTATATGTATCGAATTCTTCCTCTTCGTCACTGTTTTCTTCATCATCGAACTCCTCCTCCTCCTCTTCATCATCATATTCTTCTTCGCTATCACTGAAAATTCGTCAATTTTTCGTGAAAATTATTTATTTACTATCAGCATAAACGAGGAACCGGTTCAAAGAAGGGTCATGATTTGATTTTTGATCTAATGATGTATAGAGATTAAAGAATTAGTTCAAAGGATGAGGATGGGATTCTAGAAACACTTCACTTTTAGAATGAAAACGACAATAAATAAAACGTGACTGATGCCCATAACAATTGATTGAAAAAATCATGATCTGTACCACCTGGTTTTTGATTTTTTCTTTTGATAATCAATCATGAATTATTCATGGTTGTTCTATGTCCCTATTGGTTGATTGCAGCAAAAATTTGGTTCAATTTCGAAACATACCTTGGTGGCAACATATCATCATCGATCATTTGGTCATTCGCCTTGGCTCCTCGTTTTGCCTCTCGAGTCATTTGTTCCGCTTCGGCGTCGAAGGCGCTTGGCCATTTTTCGCTTTCGCGAATGTAGAGAATGTTTTCTTCGTCGAGAACATGTTCGATTTCACCTCTGACCTGTACGAAAACAAAAAAATGATAAGAATCTTCGAGATAGTTTTTTGTACTTACCTTATCACCTTCATCAATCGATCGAACCACAACGAATTGACCGCGTCGGATCCAAACTGCTTTGCGGAATTTTGATGGCATTGAGACGACATAGGTTTCGCCATTTTGGTCGATTACCTGGCAAGAAAATAATCGATGATAGAGGATTAAACATTTTCGGGAATTATAATTTTATTTTAAAAAAAGGGGAATCGAATATTGAATGTAACATGTGATTAACAATGGCGTTAGTCACGTTTGAAAAAATGTTGTGAAATTTCTGAGAACTTATGACAATGCAATTTTTTAATTGTATTCATTAGACTTGTTCAACTAGATGTTCAACACCATAATTTCAGTAAATATTGAAATAAAAAATAACCAACCTCATGCAAATTATTTCCACGCGATCCCTTGACTTGGGCAATGATATCTCCTTCAACAGGCACATACATTTCAGATTCCACCTGAAAATCAACTCATCATACATAGGAGCATAATTTTTATATAATAACTTACCTTGTTGGTGATGAATCGACGTTTACTGGCGACAGACATTTTGTAAAGTTCAATAAATTCGGCTGGGTACTAAGTGGGCAAATATACGATTTCTGTATGCCTTGTAAGTCTTATACGCATAAAAGGGGTAACCTGGAAATGTGTGAAAAATTATTGAGAAATCAGTGCAGTTTTGGGAAAGAAACATATATTTTTTAATTTTTTTGTGAAAAAAAAAATCATAAATTGCGTCAATCATTCCGACCTTGACGCACAAATTACTGAGAGAGCAAGTACGCTCTAGCGAATTATGCGTGTTTCACGTGTAAAAACGGAGTTTGGCAGGAATCACAGGATTATAATCGATTCAGAGAAAAACGGCATTATTTATTCAATAGGAGGGCAAACCGCAATAAAAGGATTATTCGCAATGCTCTCAGCATAATGTACAAATACAGTTGTGTTATTTCCAGGAACATTTTGACTTGATATTTTTCTTGCACTATTCGGATCAGTTCTCTGAAAGTTCAGAAAAATTATGAAAATTCAAGTTTTTTAGTCGGAACCTCAATTTTCTCAACAGGCGGACATGTAACAATAATCGAATTTTCAAATTCCGAACTCGACGCGACGAAATTGGTCGGATGATTCTGCGACTCAAGCGCCGTTCTCATACTAGTCCCTTTGAACACATTTATATTTACAAGGTTAGAAGGTGGCTGTGACGAATTTGATGCGGATGAAGAGGCCGAGTTCTTCAGCATCAAATTTCGAGTCTTCTCACTACTACTCATTCTGAAATAGGCTCATGATTATGTATGAGAGTGTGAAGTCTGTTTATGTCGAAAATACTATAGTTGAGTATGAAACAAGTTGGAAAATGAACCAAGATTCGGCACAGATAACAAAATTCATAACAATAACAATAAAAACAATTATTTGTTCATTCTTCTCCCATATCAACAGGCTCTACTTTCACAGAAGCATTTCGCTCATCTGCTCCATCTTCCTCTTCTTCCTCCTCTTCTTCTTCTTCCTCTTCAGAAGTCCACCATCCAACACATCCTAATCCCGTTCCAGCCATTGTTCCAGTAATTTCCATCGACTTTTGCAATTTCAGCTCTTCTAACGTGAGATCAGGCTTCAGATCCCTGCAAATCATGAAATATAAAAAAACCACAAAGAAAAGTAGAACTCACTTGAAAATAACATCCATAACCTTGAATCGAACAATTTTTCCAGGATCCATATACAATTTCGCTGGCGGTTCACCATCTTCCGATTCATATTCCCAATACCAAACCTGACCATCGTCCTCAAAAACGTGGGGTTCTGGCAGTTTTTCGGCGGCGACGAAGATGTCTTCGAAGAATTCCAGCGAGAGAGTGAGACCTTGGCGGGATGAGGAGACCACTTTTGCTTCGATGACTTCATCGGTGAATGGGCGGAAGACGATCATACGGAACTGAAATGAAGATTATACTTTTTTTTGCACAACTTTGTATCGAGTTGGGCTAAATCCGGAAGAATTCAAAAATTTGCAAGCTACAGAAAGCTGAAGATCTTGATCCGGCCTCTTTCAAGAATAATTCCAGTTCAAATTTTAGAAATGTAGCTCCAAAAATATCCCCAAAACTTTTGCTCACCGTCACACTCGCTCGACAATTCCCTTCTCCTGGCAAAATATACGAATCTCCAACTTCTGTTATATCATATACACAAATACACAATCCCAAATCGGGTACAACCTAGAAAAATTACCTGTAAATGGATGTTATCATCTATAGAACCCACTTTATTCGCTAGCCTCTGATTCAATCTCCTCTGAATAACCGACATCTGATCTTTACCAAGTTCATGCGGTTGAATTGCGACAGTATCCCGTAATAATGAAACGACAAACATAATTAATCTGAATTTAAAAAAATGGGATTAGTTAGATTTAAAAAAGGTAGAATAGTAGGGAAATGAACCCTATTTTTTCGATAACGACGCGTCGTCGTCGACGAGCAAAGAAAAAATGTAACAAAATTCATCTAACAACATTTAATGGAAAAACATGTATTTGAAAACTTAACAGATAAAAGGTGAGAAAAAACGAGATCAGAAAAAACTCAAACAACGAGATACTGTTCATAGATCTCCCGTGCGGCATACAAATTTCCAGACGATCGATAAATCAACGCCAAATTGTGCGCGGCCATTCGTCTCAAATCATATTTCAACGCAGGCACCGGTATTTCGTTCCCCTCGTCGTCAAAAGTGTACATATTCGGTGGATCCTCATTGAGCACTTGTTCATAGAAATGTTTGGCCAGTGGAAATATCGACATTTGATGGAACATTCGGCCAATGTTGTAGGCGACTTCTTGAGAGCAAGCGCGAGCACGCGAGTACTTTTTCATGAATGCCAAGCCCTGGA
Organism: Caenorhabditis sp. 38 MB-2015; assembly: GCA_900536415.3. Classification (NCBI taxonomy): domain Eukaryota; kingdom Metazoa; phylum Nematoda; class Chromadorea; order Rhabditida; family Rhabditidae; genus Caenorhabditis; species Caenorhabditis quiockensis. Next base: position 98,444 of record LR548669.1, on the reverse strand, counting down.
AAGTGAATAGGGTTAAATTTAATTTTTGTGGTTTTTTATGCGACTCACTCGAATACTAATCAAATGTCGACTTGACAAATCCTTCTTACACGACATATGTGTAAACGTCAATGCCAACAACAAACAAATCAGCGGATCCTCCTTATGCTTCACCCAAACTCTCAAATATTCTCCTAACGCGTGTCGATACGTTCCAGTTATCAGCGAATTATTTCCCGAAATTGTTTGAAGCGCATGATTATCCTTGTGTTTTCCCAATGCTCTCATAATAAATCGATGATAGGAAACGTTCTGCGAGTTGACGAACACGAAATTCATCGCATTGAAAATCCGTCGATGCAATTGTTCTTTATAGTTACTATCAACTTCCATAAAATCTTTAGATGTCTGCAAAAAACATGATTGGAAAGAGAATTTGGATATTGATTAAACTTACACAAACATGTGTATAATAATATCGAATATACTCAAAAGCCAGCGCATAACTCTGCGCTTTTATAGCACAATAGTACATCAAATTTTGGAATGTCAGAACTCTGAAAAAAAACATAAATTTCGAATCATAGTCTGAATTAAATGTGAATAACTTACTTTTGAGTTTTGTAAATTTTCGGATGAAGAAACGCATAGCAACAAACATATAATGCATCAGGATGTTTACCCAACTTGTTCAACGACTCGATCAATTTCAGACAATAATCATGGATCTGGAAATGTTTGAATATTCATTATGAAGCTGTAGAAAAAAAAACCAACCACATCAGGGAATAATTGATTCAAATTTCGATTTTGAATTTCAGCAGTGTTTCCTAGTCTTTTGACGAGTCTCTCCCAATTCGAATGTTTAATAACATTCAACGCACAAGATCGTAGAGTGTTACTTGTCGCTACGGCTGAAAAAAATCGAATAGGAATGTTCCGAACACAATAAACTCACTTCCGACAGCTCTCCGTTTCTTGTTCACGCTCTCATTCTCATGAACCACGAAAAAATGGGGAGCTAGCAACATTCTCGCAACTCTTACGAACTTCTCCAATTTTCTGGATTCGAATAAAATATCAGCTTGTCTAGTCAACAGGCGTTCGTCCTGAAAATAATTAATAATTTTAGGGGATACTAATCTATTTACAAACCGGTAATTGTGTGCACATTTCTAGATCATAATCCTGCAGGGTTTCTAAAGCTTTGTCAAACATTCCATACTTTTGTTGGAGACTTGATAAATGAATCCGACTGTCAACATGATCTGGCTTGATGAGAAGAACCTTTTCGAATGATGTCATCGCTTCGTTCTCTTGTTTCAAAGTTATCTCAAGTGTACCTTTCAAATAATAGTATTCAGCGGATATATCAGCATTGTAGGTTTCGTTTCGAGATATATCATCAAGAAACTTCATCGCCAGTTTTGTTTTTCCTTTCTCTTTGAATGTTCTCGCCACGTTGAGAATAAACGGCTCATCAATTCCATTGTAGAACTTTCTTTTGTGTAAATGTTCTTCCAAATCGAGCGCCATATTGATTCTATCCAAGTTGAACAGACAAATTATTAAATGACAATGCATTGCGATAGGAAACACACTGGGATCAATGTCAAAATCGATATCACATTCTGGCGGGAACGGATAAACCGAATAAGTTCCGTGTTTATACGTCAGCTTACACGCTGGTGCTCCCGTATTTCGATTAATCATCTTAATGCCATCACAGAGCGCAAGAATACTCTGACCAGCAGGAATATACTTCTGCTTTGTCATCCACATCGAAACCAATGTCTCGTGCTGCGCCATCGACTCTTGTCCAAATTGTCGACTCCTCAACACGAACGCTTCCAACGCAGCGATCGCCTTCTCCTCGTCATTTATAGTGATATAATATTGTGCAACAGTTTTGATCAAATCTTGAAACCAATCGAAATTCAAACCGGCTAACTGAAAATCGACATGTTGGGCGGCTGCAAGACGCGTTCGCATCGCCAATGGCCGGAGTCCGAGATTATCGAGCATTTGAATACGTTGATCGTAATGAGCCCAATTTGTGGGCTCTAAGCGTATGGCTCTCTCGAAACACATCGCAGCTTCTTCGTACATCATGAGCTTTTTCGATTCTTCTCCCCAATGCAACCAGTCTGATATAGGAGTTCGGGCATCGAGATATGAGGCAAGGAGTCCAAATCTGTAAACTTACAGTTATTTAATAATTCAATCGATAAAATTAATCAATAAAATTCTCGATGGTAATCATTTTTCTTGATGGGAATTTTCAGATGATCAGTTCCCGCAATTTGAAGAATATTTTCGATAAAAGAAAACGCCAAAAGGCAGCAAAAACACAGAATTTCGGCATTTCATCAGAATTTTTTTTGGCTTGGACACTTTTTCAATTAATTACTACATGAAAAACTTACTGAAGTGCCTTTCCTTTTTCTCCTTTCTGTTCATAAACCGAAGAAACTTGTTGATAAGCCATCGCATTTTTCGGATCTAGCTGTATCACTTCCATCAATACAACAAGTGCGTCGTCGATTTTACCACGTGCAGTCAATACATTGGCCTGTCCTAACATTCCATCCATACGCTTCACTTTTCCACGATCATGACGTGTATCAGCCGAACTGAAGATAAACGATGATAAGAACTTTCGAACACTTTTAAGAACTTACGAATCGTCATTTCCGTCTCCATCTCCTTCATGCTCTTCATCTCCTTCTACACATTGTCTTTTATTCGATGGTTCTTCCGAATCTCCTTCGCCATACTGCAAGAATTGTCGTTCGAGAGCTTGCGATAAATTCATCACGACACCATCACCATTCCCTTGATGTGTTGCAATCGGGAAATCCATACCAGTCATTATTTGATCCATTATGACACGAGCTTCCGGAGGCAATTCCTGCATTCTTTCAATGATTTTCAACTGTGTATCTGGTGATGGATTTGACATTTCACGGTGTATAGGGGATTGTGAGTCTTCCATTTCTTCGTGAGTGATTTCTTCTTCTTCGTCATCATCTTCATGTTTCCCTGAAGAATTTTGAGATCTAATTTTTATCAACTGTTGAAGTTGTATTTGAGACTATAAATTTTCGATTTTCCCATGCTTGTGAAAATAATTTTGATTGAAATATACTTTCAAGTAACTCAAAAATTGAACTCACTATTATTCTTTTCAGCCAACTCTTCTTCCAGTGTTTTTCCACCTGTCAACTTCATAAACTCATCATAACCCATCTCATTTCTCATAAATTTATTCATCGCCTTCAGAAGATCATCCTCTTCCTCTACTTCTGCTTTTATCGATTTCATTCCTGTCAAATGTGGATTCGCATCAACACCTTCAATAACCCCATTCATATCTTCATCTTCTTCTTCTTCATAATCATCTATATTGTTCAATTTTGACGTTGATGGTAAATCCATCTGAAATTGAATAAAAATTGGATTTAGAAATCTGAAATGGGTAGATATTGAAGTGTTTTCTAGACACATTTAAATTATGCAAATAAAATAGAACAAATTGAAACTAATTTTTCAGATAAAAAGTGAATGAATGGAACGAGTAACAATGAATGGTGTACAAAACAAAAATAACAACATAACAAAAATGTGCAAAAAAAATACGGTAAAACTTCTATTTATCGCAATACTCCATTGGAAGACGAGTTGGACCAGCGAAAGGCTCAAATGGATCGAAATTGTCGGCTGGACCACGGTGATTGAATCCACCACGCCGAGGACCACCTCGACCTCTCTTCCAATTGTTCGAGTTATCAAATCCACCTTGATGTGGTCGCTTCTGTAAATTTTTGAATTAACTTGGAAGCTTTTTGAGAAAATTAACTCACTCCTCCTCTATTCATTCCACCTCCACCACGTCCGCCTCGTCCGAATCCACGCATTCCTCCACCATTTCCTCTACCACCACCTCCATTTCGATTATATCTCTCATTCTTGGCAACTCCTCCATATTTTGCCGAAATTTGCTCCATCTCTTCACCCGACAACAATTGCATATCTCTAAATTCGTCATTCAACGTGATGATCAGTTTTGGATGATCAGCAATGACTCGATTGCGAGTGTTCTCCAAGAATGTCTTCTCGGATAAACATCCATAATATTTGTCAGGATGTCCATGCACTTCCATGTAGACATTGATTTCTTCTTGACCACGTTCGATGAATTTTGCGAGTTTTATAGTGTCTAGATCAGACTCGGATACGATACACCCGAATTTTCTTGGCTTGAAGAACTGTTTTAAAATCTAAAAAGAAGAATTTTAATTTTTCAAGAATGTGAACTAGATCTTCATACCGTGGTGATTCTAATCGTCTCTGGAATATTATGCACAACTTTCACAAACTCGTCAACACTTCCATCTTCCAATTGTTTTTTGAATACCAATTTCAGTGTCCAGAAAACCGTGTCAGAGAATTGCTCATGTCGACTCTCATTCATAATTTCTTGTGGCTCATTCGAAAATCCTAACCAAATGTGGCGAAAACGTGCGGCGTTCAGTAAATAGCGTTCAGTTCCCGAATTTGTTGTGTATCTCAAATCACTCTTATCAGCAGGCTCGCTGTCTGTTGTCGTGACTTCGTTGGTTGTAGTAGTTTCAGCACCTAGACCAATTTTCTCCTTCAAATTATGCATGAATTTCTGATCATCAATCGATTTTTGAGCGTCGTATTGTGACAACTTCTCGACTTTCGTGAATGCTTGCCTAACTCCATCACACTGAAAATAAAAATAACTTTTTTTTCGAAAAGCTTTCAAACTACTCACCTCAAAATCGATTTTATGTTGCTTTGAACAATCTAGTGAGCAAGTTCTCAAATCACACCTCGGACATCTATACTTGTGCTCAACTTTTTTGCAAACTTTACACAGTTTTGGGTCAATCTCTGGTTCTTGCTTTTGATTTTCTTCGATTTTTTTCGCATATTGATTAATGAGATCTTCTGAAGGTTCGTCATCTGATGATGCATAGTCTAGTGATACTGAAATACAGAAATTTAGTAGATACTACTTGCTGATTTTGAGTAACTCACATCTATTGGCTTCTGAATGTGATGTGATTTCCAATGGTGCCTCATCATCGTCATCTGTAATTTCACCATCCTCGTGATCTTCTCCTTCGCGACTCGCTGATTCTTTGTCCGTTTCGCTCATGCTGAAATTAATTTTTAATTAAGAAACATAAGTAAGAGAAAACGGTTACCAAGCATTAAAAAAATACCCTAATTTTCAAATGAAAAATATATAAAAATTACAGAAGGCTAAAAATAATAGTTAAATGAATTTTTCGTGTTTTAGGAATGTAATTCTCAGAATATTTCATGAACTTTTTCATTTTGTAAAAATCGGCTAATATTAACTTTAAATTTGAAATAAATTTTATAACAGAATAGCAAAACAGGTACTTTCGAGTCGCTCAGTATTGAAAACAAAAAAATTTACTCTATAATTGGTTACTTTTTAGTATAAACAGGTAAAAAACTCCTGAAAAAAACAGAAAATATGGGGGACTAGCATTTCGTTGTTTTCTAGGCCACGTACACAAAGAACAAAAAACGAGGAAATTTAAAATTTGATAAAAAGAAAACGTGACACTAAAAAGACCTTATACGTGGATTATTTCTCTATAAATTAGGCAAACCAAAAGAGCAAACTATTTTTGAATAAAAAATGGCTGCGGCCAATAACCAAAAAGAGCTGATCAAGGCTCAAAATGGAACCTATGAAGTTACGAAAGCGATAGCGACTGGAACATTTGGTTCGGTTTATAAAGCAAAAAGAGAAAGTGATGGTAAATCATTTGTCATCAAATGTGAATCATTAAAAATGAAAAACTCGGTAATATCACCTAAAGAAGAATAATCCTCAAAAACGTCTTCAGTTACTACGCCAAGCATCAATGGTATTGGCGTCGTTACACTATCCATCACCACATTTCGTGACAATAGAGGAGCGGGGTACTGTACCCTTCCGTTTTCTCTTCATCGTCATGCCGTTGTATGGGGACAATTTGTCGGATTTAATGCTCACCAGTTGTCAAACGAAAAAATACGGAGTCTCATCGGCTCTGCATTTAGCAGAACAGACATTGGCAGCAATCCGTGATCTACACAGGGTAAATTTTTATGGGAAAAAAAATTGCGATGAATCATGGAGGTTTTCAGAATGGTTTCATTCATCGTGACATCAAACCTTCACATTTCTGTATCGGACGGGAAGATGACGATCTACACCATCAAGTCTTCTTGATCGATTTTGGACTGTGCAAAAGGCCAAGGTAAAATTGAAAATAGATGTTATAGGGGTAATTGGACCCGTAGAATCTTTATGATTATGTCATCAGAAACATGGTAAGAATTGAAGCATGTATATCTATAATTATCAGTGGAGATCGTTTTACCTTATAGAGTTTAGGAAGAAGGTTATTTTAGTGGGGTAATTTGACCCATGAATTCCGATTCTGGGATTAGAAACAAGGTACAATTTCATAGGAAGCATGTAAATTGTACCGATTATCATTTGAGCACGTTTTTACTATTAGACTTTAGACTACAAAGAATCTGATGCTGATACCAAAAAATGATAGAATTCACCCAAAGCATGTGATTATTAATGGAGCGCATTTCACCTGTCCACCTCCTTTAAGATGATTATTTTTTCAGATTCAAAAAAGGCGAAGCTGAAAATGAAGAACAAATGCGTAAAAACGCGATCCTTTACCGCGGTGTCGTTCGCTACGCAAGTCTCAACGCTCACGCAAGCAAAGAACTCGGCTACCGCGACGATATGGAATCGTGGTGGTTCATGGTGCTCGAATTCTTCCTCGGCAACCTTCCATGGGCGATGCTCTCAAAACAATCGGAAAAAGATGTGGTGAATCTGAAGACCAATCTCAACGAGACGAGCATGAAACCGATTTGGAAGATTGCACCCGCCGCTCTCACCACATTCTTCGAATTTTTGAGGATGATTCGGGCGGTTCCAGATATTGCGGATTTTGTCGAGTATGACAGGATTGCTGAGGGACTCAAATCCATGTTTGACATGACAAAGACCAACCCAATGGAACCACCAGATTGGGATTGTTTGGCAGACTACAAAGGTCCCCCATATCAACCCCAGCCGAGTGAGTTATAAGCCGAAATTTCAGTCTAAAATAGTTTGGTTTTATAGTGATTCAAGCCACCGAAGTTGGAATGAAAGAGCAAGAATTTGTACAAGGAGAAGGGAATCTTAAAGAGAAGGAAGCGGCGAAAGAGAGTAAAGAAGATGGAGGCAAGAAGGTATAAATTTAGAACATTTTTGAATAAAACCCGGAAGAATTTCAGAAAAAGAAGGGAAAAAAGTCGAGAACGAAGAGGGATAAGCTGGAAAGAACGAGAACGGAAGATGAAGAACAATCGAATGCGCAAGAAACTAAAGACGGTGATACCAACAACAATAAGAAAAAAAAGAAAAAGAAGAAGCATTGATGATAGATATCATTTGTTAGATGAAGTGGTGTGCTTTTTGTGTTTTTGTGTTCCTACCGTGTAACTATCATTGTACTAGGGATAACTGGTTTACAGTATACATATACCAGGGTTGAAAACCATTTGAACCGGATCACACGCTTCCGATCACGTTTCCGATCTGCCCATCATTCGGATCGAATTTCGGATCGTGACCCTTTTCTTAAAAACTCTTTGAATAAACTAAAATTAGAAATGAATTTAAAAAAAATGGAAACGTGACCCGGATTGAATGAATCAGATAAATAACGGATCGAGTCATGATCCGGATTGGAACTTGTCTTGAATTGAATTAGGTCCGATTCGGGTATATCAGAAAGTCCAAGATTTGGTTCGACTTGATTTAGGATCCAGTTTCACCCGGTAAAAAAGGACGAGAAAAAGTGGGTTACTCTGTGAATCATCTTGTTTTCAAATATTTAACTGTGAATTTTTTGATTCGTAAATTCATCCGTCAATCCGCCCGATTCGGAACACAGTTGTATAGGCTTTTATTTTTATTTATCAAAATCTTGTATTGAAAAGATTGTAATAGTTTTTACAAAAAGTGTTATCAATAAAACGCCCACAACCATTGGATCTTGTTGTTCAATATTTTTTACTATACAAAAGAGCCATATTTTCTTTGTTTTCGTTTTCTTTCTTTACAAAATGGTAATAGTCTATATATTCTCACACGCTGTTTGTTTCTTAATGATGTAGTGGGGTTCACTGGAGGCTGACATGAGAATTACTTCCAGTTAAGCCCGATGCATCATGAAGAAGAACAAGCTATTATTTTCTCTACTAAGAGGGTTAAAATATAGTCAATTTAGGGTAAGAATGATGGTTTTGTCAATTGGCTGCTGAATTAGGCACGTGGAGGTGTTTCAATATGAATATTACTGTAAATTCTCATTTATTTGATGTATCTTTACAAAGAAATCGACGGGATAATGAAGTTTTTGAAAATGTTCGAAAAAAAAATAAAGCGAAAAATTATTTGGTCGCGGAAGAGAAAATATGGCCTAGAATCACAATGTTCTGTATACGGGGCGACTGCGCGTTCACTACAAGTTTTGCTTATCCTTTCCGTTTCATTTATTTGATTATCAATCCGTACGAGAAAAAAATTGACGGTTAGCGTGTACGTGCCAGTAAAAAACGGGAATTCCCGAAGAAAAAGACACCTGGGCCTCAGATGCAGTTCATTTCCGTAAAAATGAACACCACCATGATGTTCGCCATACCCAAAAACCCTTGGGGCTGAAGTTTTCAGATTAATTTCTGAAATTTTTATTTTTAGTGGGAGTCGAGACGAGTCGATAAAAACTAATCGACTCGCCTAATCGACTGACCGACTGCAGTCGACAGTCGAGTCGTTCATTATTGGCAAATCGACTCGACGAGTCGTCGTCGAAATTTAGTCGTTGTCCAATTATAGTGCATACACAAAAGCAAAACAATAAGAAGCACTCGAAAATGCACGCCCATTAGTGAAGAGAATCCGCAGTCGCCCTTTAATAAGCTACCGATTCGAAGTGACAAGATGTCGAAAACACGTGTAAAGTTTTCGAAATCAGATGAGCCGAAAAGATTTTGGTGACTACTGTGGAATATTTCGACTTCACTTCCTTGTTCACGTCATCATCCATTACTTCATTTTTCCCAACCTCATGTCATTTTCCGATTACTCACAAGCAGTAAACAATAAAACTTCGAGTTGTTGGCCTGCCTGTTTACAAAAAAAAAAAAAAAAATTAATCCTAAAATTACCCGCGACCTTCATGTTTATGTGTCACCATTTCTTAAGAGTCGCCATTTTTTGTGACTTATTGAGGTCACATTAGACCATTTTTTGGGTGCCAGCAGGTTCGAACAAGTATAATAGGTCAATATAGGATTATTTTTCTTTTTTGTAAACTTTATTTTTCGCGAGATATATACCCATTGATTTATTACGTAATTTAGTCTCCCAAAAACAGTTTCACTTTTCTATAATCCTCTTAAAACTAAACATGAAAACGGGCTGTAAAAAAAGTTCAGAATTTTTTCGCTCTCTCCCCCAAATATTGTCAAAATTATGCACGTTTGGTCAATATTATCGATTTTCGTCGTTTTGATTCCAATAGTATTATCAGCTGTTATTCAGGTGGGTCAAAAACGAGAAACTTCGAAGATTTCTAGAAATTTCAGAGAAATGTGACTGTTGAGAGTGGGAGTAGTAATAGTAGTACACCGACATCGAGGGTGAGGAGGCAGTATCCTTACGGGGTTGGTACTGGTTATGGTGGATATGGAGGATATGGTGGTTATGGTGGTTACGGGGGATATGGTGGATATGGTGGCTATGGTATGGGATATCCGGTGAGTTTTTCTGGAATCATTTTTGATGCTTGAAGTTGCTTTTGTAAAAATCCAAAATTTCACGATTTTTTAAATGTTTCTGTTATGACTAAATTTTGGATGGTTGGTACCACCGGGTAACCAAATATCATTAGAGTGCCCAAAAAATCGTACGCAATAATTTAGCCGGGGTACCCGAGAAAAGAGACAGAAACCCAAAAAATCAACTATATACTCAAAAAAAAAATTAACCGGGTGCCCAAAAAATGAACCGGGTATCTGATAAATTAACCGGGTACACAAAAAAATGAATTGGGTACCCGAAAATTAGGCCGAGTACTCACAATATCAACAGGCTACCCAAAAAATGAACCAGGTACTCGAAAAATCAAATGGGAACTCAGAAAATAAGCTGGGTACCCAAAAAATGAAACAGATACCTAAAAATGAATCGGGTGCCCTAAAAATAAGCTGGGTACCCGGATAATCAATCGGGTACCCGAAAATTGATCCAGATACCCACAAAATCAACAGGCTACCCAAAAAACTAACCGAGTACCCAAAAAACGAACCGGTTACTCAAAAAAAAAAAAATCAATTGGGTGCCCGAAAAGTCGATCCGGGTAATCTTTAAAAAAAAAATTTGAAATTTGAATACCCTCCAGTGACTGCATACAACACACTGAATATTACGCGCAATTGCAAACACAGAGCACTAAATGTGACGAAAAAAACATTTTTTTTTTTTTTTTTTTTTGAAAAAAGTATACCCGCGTGTTTGCAATAGAGCACACTTTCTCTCCTTCTATGGGAACGAAACTATCATATTACATATTTTCACGTAGTTAAAGTTAAAAAGAATTTTTTTCCAGTACACCGCATTCAGCAATGGCATCTTCCCCCTATCCGGCGGATACTATCCAGGAAGCATTGTTGGCTCCGGCTCAATGTGGGCGCAAGGAGGAGGACTCGTCGGAAACATGCTCTCATTTCTAATAGGATAAAATTCTAAAAAAAAAAAATGAATTTCCCCTGATGTAAATATATGTCATGCACTAATGAATAAACACATGTGTCAGTTGTTTTCTTTCAATTTTAAATGCGTTTCCATTTTTTTTCCGTTTTTTGCGAGCAAGCAAAATTGAAATTCCACGCACAGAAAACAAAAATTGTATTTTTTTTCGGAAAATCTAAAAAAAAACCCATAAAAGTGGCTTGTCACATACACATACACATTGCACCCAGAATTCATGAGCACCCCCATAAATCCACAGAACATTTTATGTATGTTCCTTTTTTTCGTGCTCAAAAAAAGGGGATTATTGTAGAACAACAAGCAGTTAATCCTCTTTTTTTTGTTGTCGAAAATGAGCCGACTTTTTTTTTGGGCACTGCCCCCAACTTTATTTATCGCATCCTGCATGCTCTGCTCCGGATGAGATGAAACTTTTAGATAAATATGAATATTACTTTTTTTTTCCTTTGAAAAAAGTTTTTTTTTTGTCGAAAATTTGTTTATTTTGCTAAGCCCTTTCAAGAAAATATACATTTTTTTTTTGAAATCTCAATTTTTCCATCATGATGTTCGAGTGAATCTATATTTCTACTCGGAAATAACAAAAAAGTGAAATGAGAAAAATTATTTTGATTAGTTTTTTTTCCTATTACTTTCTTTTTTTTTTCACATAATTTTTTTTCAAAAATGAAGGAGTGAATTTGAATTTTTGAATTCTGTTAGCCTAAATTTTGAAGGATGAGTTCGGATGTCTAGTTTCCGAATCTAGGATTCTCAATCATGACTTCTGATACCTCAACTCTAATACCTGATTCTTGAATCTAGGCTGAATCTTGGATTCTAAAACAGGAATTCTGTTTTATAACCTATGATTCCTGGAGTTCGATATCTGATTCTTGAATTTTTGAATACCTGAATTTCTATACCGAATACTGGATTCTGATATCTGTATCTTGGTTTCTGAAACCTCAATTCTCAATCCTAAACGTCTAATCCTTCAATTCTGAATCTTGAACGTTGAATCCCTCGATTCTAAATCGTGTATTCTGACCTCTGAAATTTGATATTTAAATGTTGAATCCTAGACTTTGATTCCTGTATTCTGAATTATGAATTCTAGATGATTAATTCTGAATCCTAAAAAGACCTGAGTTCTGAATTCTAATATATGTATCATGAATTCTGATACTACAATTCTCAATCCTGAACGTCTAATCCCTCAATTCTGAATCCTGGATTCTAGATGATGAATTCTGAATCCTAAACGTTGAGTCCCTTTCTGAATCGTGTATTCTGAATTCTGATTTTTGATATTCGAATTTTGAATACTGTATTCTTATTCCTGGATTCTGCATCTGAAAAGATGAATCTCTGAATGGTGCACTCTGAATTTCAAAATTTCAGTGTTGAATCCTACATTTTGATCCATGACTTCTGAATCCTGGATTCTAGATAATGAATTCTGAATCTTCAATTATGATTTTCGAGTTTTGAATACTGAATTCTGATACCTTAATTCTTAATCCTTATCGTCTAATTCTTAAATACTGAATCCTGAACATTGAATCCCTCAATTCTGAATCGTGCACTCTGAGTTTTAAAATTTCAATGTTGAATCCTAGATTTCGATATCTGACTTCTGATTCTTGTATTCTGAATCTTGGATTCTAGATAATGAATTCTGAATCTTAAACGTTGAGGAACTGATTTCTGAATCTTCAACTATAATATTCTAGTTTTGAATTCTGACTTCAGATTCCTGGATTCTCATTCCAAAACGTCTAATCTTTCAATTCTGAATCCTGAATGTTGAATCCCTCAATTCTGAATCGTGTATTCTGATTTTTGATATTTGAATGTTGAATCCTAGATATTGATCGATGACTTCTGAAACCTGTTGTCTGAATCCTGGATTCTAGATGATGAATTTTTTTTTCGAAGTTTTTGTTGTATTTGTCATAAAACAGCTTCCCTTTTTCAGTGGGCGGAGTCAAACATCATACAATTTTTTTCGTCATTATTTTTCACAAAATTTGAATCCCTTTCAAATTCAAAAAAAATCCAGTTTAACATTTTAGCAAAGCTTCCTTCCTAAATAAATAAAAACGTTCTTTTTCAGAGGACACTTTTCTTTTTGGACCCAAAAAAAAAGATGTCACAAGGGGATTCGAAGATTGATAGCTCTTTTCAGGTGAATCCATTTTTCTACAGTACACCTAGAATGTCAAGCACAAAAACATAATCAAGATGAGTAGAAGAAATTTGAGAATTCTGTTGATTTCCGACACTATGTTTTTTTTTTTTGTTGTTTTCACCAAATTTTTGGGGAAATGTTAATATTTTTGTCTGTGACTACGGCTGAGAAACGACTGAGATTCGATTAGAAGTTTGTTTTTTCTTCTTCTTCTGGAGAAAAAAACGAAAAAGTTTTTTTGCGAACACATATCTCTACTCACTCGCTTTTTATTTTTTGTCTTGTTTTTTTTTTCTCCTCCCATTTTTTATTTTGTTACTCATAATCTCATCTTTTGACAAAAGCCTATTTAGTCGATGATCTCTTATTTGAGAAAAAATTGAATTTTTTTCTCAAGAAACAATGTTTTCAATTTTTTGATTGAACTTTTTTTTCTAATTTTCAAGTTCTCCCTTTGAAAATGAAATCATAATCTGTTTTTTTTCTGGATGCCGATGAGATTAAATTTTTGTAGACACTAATGACGAAATTGAATCTCATGAAGTTCTCGGGGAAAAAACGGCAAGCGTGTCGCAAGGCTTTTCCCTTGTCGCAAGCTTGCGACACATTTTTTCTGGCGCAAGGGTGTCGCAAGCCGTGCAGTAGTTTTGTTGCTAGATATCGCAAAGCTTGCGACTATTGGAGCAAGAACACCGCAAGCCTTGCGACAGTCGAATGTCGCAAGTTTGCGACAAACTGTCGCAAGCTTGCCGATTTTTCCCTGAGTTCGATGATTAAAAATAGTGTGCGGCGATTGCATTTTGGCCACGCCCACTGGAAAATTTGACCTGACTTTAAGGGAAAATTGGTTTAAAAATTTCAAAAATTAACTAAAAACCTGGATTTTTAAGCTTTTAGGTATGAGAACAGTTACCAAAATTCAAAAGCTCTATTTTTTTCCTGAAATATATAGAATTTGAAAAGGATTGAAATTTTTTTGAGAAAACAATGACAAAAAAAAGAACATTCAGGATATCAGACATCATGATTCAGAAATCAGGTATCAGGATTCAGAATTCAGAATTTTGTTATCTGAATCCAGGTATCAGGACTCAGGATATCAGACATCATGATTCAGGATTTCAGAATTAATGATCCAGAATTCAGAATTTAGAATTTATTTACTAGAAATCAGGGTATCAGACATCATGATTCAGAAGTCAGTTATCAGGACTCAGAATATCAGACATCATGATTCAGAAATCAGGTTATCAGAATTCATGATTCAGAAGTCAGTTATCAGGATTCAGAAGTCAGGTATCAGGACTCAGGATATCGGAAATCATGATTCAGAAGTCAGGTATCAGGACTCAGGATATCGGAAATCATGAATCAGAATCAAGGTATCAGGACTCAGGATATCAGACACCATGATTCAGAAATCAGGTTATCAGAATTCATGATTCAGAAGTCAGTTATCAGGATTCAGAAGTCAGGTATCATGATTCAGGATTTCAGACATCATGATTCAAAAGTCAGGTACCAAGAATCAGGATTCAGAAGTCAGGTATCAGAAGTCAGTTACCAGAAGTCAGAATTCAGATATCATTTATCAGAATTCAGGATATCAGACATCATGATTCAGTAGTCAGGTATCAGAAACCAAGATTCAAAAAATCTAGTTTTACAATTCAGAATTAGACATAAGGATTCCCAAATTGTGAAATACACTTCCTAAGCTTGAAAAATCGATAATTCAAATTATCAATTTTCAAACTAGACATTATCCAATCCTTTTACTTGGGCTCATTCGGGCCAGATTTCCAGTCTATCAAGCCCAGTATAACGATCTATGACCAAACAAAAAAAAATGCCAAGCTCAAAAAGTACAGGAACTGGCTTCTCTCTCCCTCTTCAATCACACAAATCTTCTGAAATTCTTCGAATTGTATTTTTTGACTGAATTTGGCCAATTCCGGCTTCTTACAAGAAACAAGATTTATTTATTTTTTTCTTGTTGTTTTTTTTCTCGTTGTCAGGGTGTTCTTTTTTTTTTGTTGTTTAAGGAACAAAAAAATTTGAGAGAGGGGGTGTAAACTTTTAGCTACTCCCACATCTTAGAGTTTATCTGGAAAAGAGGATTATTCCTTTTGTACTCTTTTCTTGGCTGATACGAAAACAATTCTCAAGAATTTTCTAGATCGAGAGAAAAAATGTATGTACATGAATATATGTACAATCTCATTTTTTATTAGTCATAAATTATAACATGTTATGGCTTTTTTGTTGAGAAGCAACAAGAGTTGTGTTGCATATGTAACTCGTGATTGTGTTGAGCTGTTTTCACAGTGAAAAAAAAAATGTATTTTTTCTTCAGAAAAAATTAGTTACGGACTTTTCCAAAATAAAAAACATGTTTCTGCAAAAATGGGAGGAGAATGTCGCGTCTGAAAATGGCAATGGTCCGCACACTAAATGTGCGCTTTTGCCGCACAGTTTTCGGGAGAATATTTTCAAAAATTTTAAAATATTTCGTGATATTATTGGCTAAATATCCGCAAACTCGTTGATTTGGTGTGGAAAATGACGAATATATTCCGATTTATAACCAATACACTGATATCTTTCTCTGAAACTGTTCAGATTACACATAAAACGTTATTTTTCCATTTTTTTGCCAAATTTTGTGAAACATGGAATATTCTTTCTGTAAGGTCGTAAAATGTGCCAGTTTATGTTATGCCAGTCTCTCCCACTTCCCACAATGACTTCTTTTTGCCTTTTAGTCTTATTTACACTCATCTGGAACAATAAAACAAAAAAAAGTCATTTTTGAATTTCGCGCAATTGTGTGCAAACACCGCCTTAAAAAACCGCGGTAAAAAAAAAGATACTTTTTTTTGCCTGTGTTTTTAGCCGAGAAACACATGAGAAATCTAAGAAAACAATGAGTTATCAATAGAGCGCGTTTAACTATCTGAATCTTCGAAAACTTGAATCTATCGTCTTGTTCTGGTCTATTTGACTCCTTAGGTTGATTTCTGACTCCAAATAAATTTTCAGCATATTTTTCATTCACATTTTTTCAATATTTTTTAGTAATTGTGGGTAACTCTATCTCGATTCGAAAAATCTTGAGCTGATATCAAAAATTTGCGTCGCACACACGCGACGCTACTTTTTAATGAAGAATTGATACCTTGACACTTGTAATCTGGGGCTACCGTATCCCGATACAGTTATTTGTGTATCATTTTATCTCGATTTTAGTAATCTAGATATTCCGTACTTCAATACGGGTTCTTTGGTTCTATCGTACCTATACTCTCGATGTGGGTGATCTGGAGCTAATGTACCTCAATACGGGTATTCTTCAACTACCGTACTTCAATACAGGCACCTTTGAACTACCGTACCCCGATACAGGTATTTGTCAACAATCGTACCTCGATTCTAGTAATCTAAAGATACCAAACCTGTTTGTGGGTATTCTAGAGCTACCGTACTTTAATATGGGTAATCTTGAACTACCGTACCTCGATGCGAGTATTTTTCAACTACCGTACCTATTTCTGGGTACTTCGAAGCTACCATACCTGCTTGCGGGTATTCTAGAGCCACCGTACTTTAATATGGGTACTCTGGAGCTCCCTACAGCCCAATGACGTCACTAATTAGTCTGAAGTACCTTCCAAGTACGATTTTTTTCGACTCCAACTCCACGTCATCAAGTCGATCGTTTTTTCCCCATTTTTGCCAGAAATGACTTTATTTCATTCATAATATGATATTATGTATGATCATCAACAACAACAACAAAACGATGTTTTCTAAGAAAATTTTCAAGATGAAGAAGAGAAGTTACTTTAATCAGATTCTTTCAGCTCGCACGCTCAGACAATCAAAAATAAAGCCTAACTTCATTCATTCATTCCTCTCCTCACTCCCCCATAATTTCCTACTTCGTCTTCATTTTTTCCTTGTCTTTCCAGAGAAGCAAAAAAAAAGAAGAGGAAGAGTTCTTTTGGAGATTCATTAGTTTAATTTTTGGTAGTACTAGTAAATTTTTCTCCCCGAACTTTGCTCAGTAGCCGATTTATAATTCATCATGTATTCATGGCAGACATTTTCGCACATACATTTTTCCTCGACACCGCCCATCGGTCTCACAAAATTTAATCAAAAAGAAATTCGTCCCAATTTTCTTGAGCAACTTTTTATGCGTGTTTGAAATACGTTTTTTTTTCTTTTTGTAGGGGCAGAGTTCCTGGTAAATGTGATCATTATTTGGAGAGCAAGAGCAAGAAGAAATTCCAGATCAGGTTGGTTTTTGGGGATTTTTTTTGGATAATGGGGGAAAATGTTAATTAGAGAGAAAATTATACAGAATTTTCTATATTTTTGGAATGGTATTCGTGTGGTTTTCAGTGGAGAATGTGGGTTAGATCAAGGCTATGATTTTTTTTTTTTGAAAAAATGCTGAAATTTGTATAGTTATAGAGTTCGAGTTAACTATTATCATGCTATATTTGTTATCCGCCGGAAATTTTTGTATTTTCATTTTTCATAAGCTTTCCCCAATGATGAAATAAAAAGTTTCCTAGAGTAGTTTCACACGTAGAATTCGAATTTGATATTGAAAATCAACTGAAATTTCATTTTCAGAGCAAAAACGTATAAGATCTGTGAAAGGCTTATATTTCAGCAATTTTGATCTACAAATTTCTGATTCTCTCAATTTTACTCACTAAAATAGGCAGTATAACTTTTATTCAAAAAATGGATGTCAGGTATACTGTAGATTGTGTATCAAATATACTCTTTGGTCTGATGATCGGTCTAAAGGTTTACTAGACGTTTTTTGTGTCAATGTCAGATACATTTCAAGTTGTCTGCATACATTTTTGCAGACATATTTGCAGAACCCTGCAATTATTCAAAGTTCTGTTTGAAAATGAAGTTATTTATATGTCAAAATTAGCGATGGAACAATTTTTCTTAGGCGAGCTCATGGATTAATTCGTAACTCAAAGAAATTTGAAAAAAAAAGTTAGAGTTATTCTACTTTTTCTATTGTAAGAATTTCTTTGATCTATCAGATGAAATAGTGGGTAAAAAGTAGAGAATCAGACTCATAAAAATAACTTTAATCATGTATATCTTATTATACAAAATTTTACGGCAGATAAAAATATATCATGATGATCAGCAGGTTAAACTACATAAGTGGACAAATTTAAAAAAAATATAATCTAGATGCTTGCGAACCTCTATTATTGGTTTAAAAGTGGGACCGAGGAGTTAGCAAATTGCTCTTAAACGAAAGAGCACAATTTTTTAAAGGTATCTAGTTTTTGAAAACATTTCTAATGTTGATATTATTTCACGAATACTAGCTCGGGGAAAAAACGGCAAGCGTGTCGCAAGGCTTTTTCCTTGTCGCAAGCTTGCGGCAGTTTGTCGCAAACTTGCGACACATTTTTTCTGGCGCAAGGGTGTCGCAAGCCGTGCAGTAGTTTTGCTGCTAGATGTCGCAAAGACAAATTGCCGCAAGTTTGCGACAAACTGTCGCAAGCTTGCCGATTTTTCCCCGAGAGACTTTTCGGTTGAAAATCTCTCGATGGTTTAAAAACGCAAAAAATGTTCTTAAGAGCAACTCCCAACTCCGTGTTCAATATTCAGAACAAAAGTGTTTTGAACAAGTTATAGTTCTGAAATCATGTTGCCTGGAACTTTCATTCTCCATTCCAATAAAAACCATACATCAGTGATTCATTAAAATGGTTTTGTAGTCATCAAGATATAAATAACCAGGAAATTTTGAAAATGCACATACATCATATAGTTCTGGCTAGATTTTATTTAGATCCTGTTAATATAGTAACACGACTCATATTTTTTGTGTAAAAAAATTTCAGCTGCCAGAAACTAATTGAAAACCTCCAAGTAATGGTGTTTTGACACTTTTTTTTGCAAAGATCAGAGAGTTTTTTTCGAAAAAAAAAAAAAAAATTATGTTCATTCTGGATAAAGAAAACGAAAAGTACAGTAACCCATTTCAGATGTTATCCGCCTCAATTGTGGAGCACGCGGCTCTCGGTTTCGCGTTCGCCGTCCTCTCTCTATTCGTGCTCGCGTTCGCCGTCATCGCCGTCGTCCTTCTCACAATTTCCCATTCATGTTGGTACAGATGTGGTGAGTCGAAGAAAACAACAGAAAAATCCAATTTCCTTGGTTCATCTTTGATGTTGAGATGCCCTCATTATTTTCCAGAAAGTCAAAGTATTTTTTTTTTGTTCTTGCAGATACTGAGGGTGATCCGCTCATTGAGGACTACAACAATTTGTTTATGGAATGTGAAGATCCGGATTACAGTGAGCCAATCGATACGGTAGTTGGAAATACGCCAAAACATGCTGAAATTGTTTAAATATGCCCCCCCCCTTTGTTGTTGTTCTCATGATATCCCCTCTCTCTAACAAATACAGCTTATTTATCTTGTACTTCCGGTGATGGTCACCCTCTCAAGTGGTTCAACTCTCAAAGTTTTTCTCAATGAGTGAAGTATAATCACAAATTCAAACAATACTCATCTTCTTTTTTTTTTATTTTTGACTGTTTCTCTTCTCTCCCCTTCATTTTTATGTAAATAAAAATACATACATTCACACAAACATAAAAGAAAAAACCTTCCTATTTGCTTGTGTTTCTTATTTCATGTCTTGATGTCGGTTGAATCATTGGTCTATTGTGTTTCACGAAGAGTTTGGAGGAATGATGAGGTATATATTTTTCAAAAAATAATAAAAACCAACAAAAGAACTTGCATCAGCCCGATGCGGGGCTCGAACCCGCGACAGCCAGATTAAGAGTCTGGTGCTCTACCGACTGAGCTAACCGGGCGGCTGTTGCAGTGTGAGGTAATGCCATTGACAATGTCGCTGTTGTCTATCTCTTTTTTTCTTTTCTTCTTTTCAACACATGCATTTTTTTCACACAGGGAAAAAAAGAAAAGAAAAGTAATTGTTATTTTCGAAAAAAAATTTCAGGACTGGAGTGATCGACTGCATACAACAGTCACATCGAATATTTTAATCGGGTTGGCAGGACTGGTTGCGGCAAAATCATGGGCTGAATCGCCAATTGAATGTGCCATTCCGGCAATGTTTTCATCTAGTACCGCCACGGTGAGAGATAACAAAATAACACATTAAAAGTGTTCAATAAAATTTAAAAGCTTGTTTTGTACTCTCACTAGCTCTCTGATTATTTCTGTCTCTCTAACATCATCTTAACTCCCTCTGATTCTCTAACCTTGTCTCTGGTTGTCTGATTGAGAAAGCTTTTCGGATCTTAAATACTCTAGACTTTTGTTAGGCCCGTCATCGTGATTTAGGCCTATCATTCTTCTCTAGGCCTGTTTAGGCCTGTCATTCTAACGTAGGCTTGTCCTCAATTTAGCCCATCATGCTGATATAGGCCCGACATCGTAATGTAGGGGTGTAATCCTCATCCAGTCCTGTTTAGGACTATCCTCCTAACATAGGCCCGTTATCTCTTTCTCTAGATCCATCATCCTTCTTTAGGCCTTCAATTCTAATGTAGGCCCTTCATCCTCATCTCGGCTTGTCAACCACCAACTTACATGGCCGTACTCGATCCCCTGACCTTCAGCTTCAAAGGCACCCATCTTAACCATTTCACCAAACGTTCACGCGAAGAATCTTCCAAATCTCACGATTATTATGAGCCATTTTATTGGTCATTTCAAAATAAACAAAATCATTTCTTCTTTTTTTTCTAATATCCACGTGGCCTTCTCATTTCATTTTCAAAAAAAAAAAAACAAAATTTTCCAAGAACAAAATGAGTAACCTATCCTTCCTCGTAAATCAACCAGTTTTCACCTTAAAACTTTCAAAATTAGCGACGACTGGGAGCGATGAGACAGCGTGTGTTCCAAGGGAGACGCAGGCATTGGGCGGGTGCCCGATGTAGTTAGATCAAGAGGGCGACAGACATAACAACAACAAACAATAGAATCATCATCAGTTTCTCTTGTTCGTGGTTTTTTTTTTCGATTTTGACACTTTTTTGTGATTATTTGATAAGAAGAGGTCCGGAAGTACCCAATCATCGCTTTCGGGACAAAATATTTTCTTATAATTGAAAATCTGAGGAACATGTGTTTGTTTGTTTATTTATTTGTTTTGTGATATTGAAAATATTTATTTTTTTTGTTCAAAATTGAAACTAGCGTCTTGAATATGTTCTCTGAGGTAATAGAACCTGTAGAAATCGATTCTGATAATAATAAAGTTGTAATTTTTTAAAATTTGTCTTTGAGGTTCTTGGACCTATAAAATCTGACCATGACTATAAAAAACGTCAAAATTGTGTTTTGAACCTAGAGAACGTTAGCCTATCAATGAAGCATTGGGTTTTGTAAATCGAAATTACATTTCCACTATTGTCTGAAATGAACTTCGAACTCGTAGAATCTGAATCTGATATTAAAAACCAGATAAAATTTCATTAAATAATGAAAAGAGCGAGCAGCGAATCTAGTAGCTAAATCAAGAATATAATCGGTGAAATGTGCTCCATTGATTTTTTTCGGTTTCAAATTCTGGTATCTAACTCCTGATTGATTCTGGGCGTTTCTTATTCCTGCCATTATACTTTTCCATCCGTAATATATATATTTTTCTCTATTTACAATTCATAAATACAGTCTCTTGTTTGTCTTCACAATTGTTCGAATCATTTTCTGTATTATTTTTTTTTGTCTGAGTAGTTCTCTCGGGATATATCACCTTGAATACATATGTACTTCAGACATCATGGTGATGATCGAGACATTTCTTGGCATGGCCAAATATTTGTCGCCCCGCGAGGACGATGATTGGTCCGACCGGTTGAACTATTTGATCACACCCAATATTCTGCTCGCCTTTTCCGTTCTGATCTCGTTCAAACAATTCGGCGGGAGACCTATTGAATGCATGTTTCCTAATAAGTTTCCCGGCAGTTGGGAGCAGGTTTAACTGGGGGGAGATAGACCTTACTAATCTACCCTTTTTTTCAGTATGCTGAGAACTATTGTTGGTCACAGGATACGTATTTCGTCGAGCCGCATCAACACGTGGAATTGCTCAAGCAACAAGACAGATATACTCCCGAACGCCAGTTGTCTTATTACCAATGGGTCCCATTTTTTCTGCTCCTACAGGCGGCGTTCTTCCGCGCACCGAGTTATCTATGGAAGTACTTTTCGAATAGTTCAGGCATTCGAATTCATGAAGTTGTTGAGAAAGCGAAAGATGCGGCAAATGTCGAGGAAGAAGTGCGTGAGAAGAATATCGGAGTTCTGATGCGACATTTAGCAAATGCTCTTCGATTTCAAAGGCGCATGGTGAAGAAGAAAGTGGTGGTGCATAAGACAGTGACGTGTCTCAACTGGCAATATTCATCAGGATTCATCTCTTCGATATACCTATTCACTAAAACTTTGTATTTTATCAATGTTTTCGCTCAATTATGGTTGATGAATTAGTGAGTTTTTGGGGTTTTTGAGGCCGAAATCTGAAAATTTCAGCTTTCTCCGAACCAACAAGTATCAATGGTATGGATTCGGTGTGGTTCGTGATATTGTTGTTGGTACACCGTGGGAGAGGAGTGGATTCTTCCCGAGGAGTGCTGTTTGTGATTTTGAGGTAATTTATTTTATTTTCAGACTTTTTAAATCGGATTCTACGGGTCAAAAAACCTTCTCTTAAAATCATTTCATTACATGCGAAATTCAATATTCAAAAATTAAAAAAAAAAATGAATATTTCTCTGTGTCTCTCTGTTTTACACGTTCTCTAACCAGATTCAGCTACATTTAGTCATAATTTTCTACCCTAAACAAGCCCATTTTTCCAGGTCCGCCAGGTTGCTAACATTCAAAAATATTCGGTCCAATGCGTTCTCGTCATCAACATTTTCAACGAGAAAATCTTCGTTCTTCTCTGGTTTTGGTAAGCTCCGCCCACAAACACACACAAAACATGTCGCCTCGCAGGCCCAGCGCGCTGTCGGTCGCTTGTTTAATAGACCTGGCGGGCGAGAGAAGTGAGAGATAGCTTCTGTGATCGATAACAAACCCAGCTCTCTGAACGATTCTGAGGATAGAAAAAAGCTGAGAAGCCTCAAATTTTAAATTGAATACATTGGAAGGTGTTGTATGTATATGTGATTTTAGGTATCTGACACTTCTAGTCTGTAGCGCTGTGTCATTCATCCAATGGTTAGTCCTTCTATCATTCCCATGCTTCTCCCGTTGGTTCGTCAGTCAACACTTGGAGCTTTCAAGTCTCGCCGGATTTGTGCCAGCATCGCAACGTTCTCACCGTGAAGTGGCCAAATTTGTGGAGAATTATCTGCATCGTGATGGCGTGTTTGTTTTGAGAATGGTCTCATCGCACGCTGGCATCATTTTCGCCACCGATCTCGTTCAAGCATTATGGAAGGCTTATTACGGGATTGAGGAGGAGAAAGCCGCAGTTCTTGAGAGCCCGATGACCGATCCGAGCACAGAAGAAACTCAAGTTAGACATCGGAAGGGTAATAAGAAGTCAATGATTGCCTATTTAGAGGTATTTCAGTTTCCTAAACAATTATATTATTTGAAAGTATGTTTTATAGGGTGGCAACTTCTCTACAGCTCTAATCCCCCAAACTCCGGATTATGAAGAATCGAGCTCTTCAGAAAGCGAACCTCCAAAACGTGCAAGCAATAATGTAGCGATCTAGGTCTTAAATTTTTGGCCTAACTTAAGCGGGTTTTGTTCTCACTTTTTTTGATTAGAGATTTCACTTAAAATATGAACAGTTTAAATAACAAAAAAAAAACAATCTGAACTCTACACTAAACTCAAAAAACACATTGAAATACTCTTAAATTCGTCGAATTTTCCTTGGTCTTGGTCCCAATTCGCCTAATGGTGTATGATCGGTGATGCTGACGACGCGAACACCGGCTACAGTGAGACCTTTGATTGATGTCATTCTTCCCGGTCCAATTCCTTTGACTTCAACGCGAACTGTTCGAATTCCTCGTCGGACGAGACGTTGGCCGGCGGCGACTCCGGTCGTTTGTCCGGCAATTGTTGTTTTCTTGCGAGCATTCTTGAAACCTTCCATTCGGCATGATGTGTATGTGATCACATCGTTCTGAAAATGTTTTTCAATTGGTAGGCATGTGTTTTGTGATTTTGAAAATCCAGTTTTGACAGCATTTTAGTGATTCTTCTTTTGATTATGTGCACAAACGTATTTTGCAGTATTTTTCGAAAACTTTCCCGATTCAAATTCATGTGCGAATTTAATTTAAAAAATCAAAGTCGGGAATGATGAAAGTGATAATTTTGGTCACTATCTCTCTGAATTTTTCCAATTTTCCACGTAAAAATCAATTTATAAATCCTACCTTATTATCCATAACCGTCACCAATGTATTATTCTTTGTCGCTTTAACATAAACAATCGGTAGTTCAACATAAGGAATTCCATCAAATTGAGTTTTCAGAGTTTCTGCAGTCGGAAGTCTCGCTTCGACCGAATTCAAATTCACCGATGTTTGAGTTCCAGCCCCTGTTGTTCCTTCCATAGTTTCCTAAAACACTTTATTTTTGATATTTTACTCCTATACAAACTCACCAACTGTGCACCAACAAGTCGAGTCCCCTGTCTATGATTATCTCGAATCGAATCTGCCATTTTCAAAGAAGTCTGAAAACTTCTACAGGGTTGAAACGACTGGGGTGATTTCAGGCATAGTTTTCCCAATTCCAATCCTAATCTTCTAACTGCATGCGCCATCTGAAATCTGATATTTTTAGAAAACATATTCAATATGAAATCATGATATATTCAATCTGTAAAACTACAGTTCTTCGTAAGCTTATTGAAAAAAAAATTTAAAATATAATTTATTACAATATCAGAAGTTATTCAATATATTTCGAAAAAAAGAGAGATCCATGCATCATAAAAATTAATACCGGTTAAAAAGGATATGTTCAGCTCCAAATGTTCGAATTAAAAAGAACCACGTTTTCTGTCAAACTTTCGTCATCGCTCATTTCGTCTTCAATTGGCAAGAGGGTGACGTCACCACCACGGAGATTCATGTATTGAGTGTCCGGCTTTTCGAGACCTGCAAATAATATTTTAAAACTTTTTTTTTAGACATTTATGATGGTGAAAGGTGGGTAGAAGTAACAACATTTTCGAAATGTTCGGCCGCTTTGAACGCCAAGAAAAGGAGATTTATCAATTGAACTAAATATAAAAGCAGTATCAGATTTTTAAGAAATTGTTGAAACGTATTCGGTTTTTGTTTTTGTGAATGTTTAAAAGCCTAACTATAGGTTAAAATTTCAGGTTTTTTGACACAAGGATTTTGATTTTTCCGGTAGTATATCTACTATTCTAGATGTACTCAGAAACATAAAAATTCTTTTTTAAATTTTGATGAAATCTGTTACAGGTTTTGATAAATTTTAAGCGCTTTAAAAAATTAAAACTCGCCTTTACCAGGTCGATAAGTCAATCTAGCACTATTTGGGAAGATCGGAATAGCAACATTATCATTAGGTTGTTTGTCCAAAATTGAGTTATGCAAACTTTGAAAACGAACTAAAATTGATCGCAAATTTGCTGCCGACAAGTTATCGCCTCGTTTCTGAAAAAAAAAAACAAAAATACATTTTGAAAACACTCAGAATCTCACCAATATTGTCAATTTGAATCGTTCAACTTCGTCCAATAGCCGATCAATTGTGGTATCATAATAATTTTGGGGAAGAGTTTCAACTATGCATTTATCAGAAGGACCTGCTTCTTGATGCAAATTCATTCCACCCACTTTCATATCATCAACAATCACAACTTCATGTGACGGAGCTAAAAAATGGGATATTGTAAAGGAGACAAGATATAACTCACATTGTGCTAATAGTTCATCGTCTTCGTCTCTATGTAAAATTTGGCTACTTCCTTGAGGATCCGATGTTGTTTCAATTTCGGTCTCGATTTCAACTTCAACTTCATCATCGTCTCTGAAACATTTTCCTTGATTTACAATTCAAACCAGTGAAACTTACAATAATTGTCCATTATTTGGCTCGTAATGGTGAGTTTCCTCTCGAACAACTTTCCGACTTGTACCTTCGTAACTTGTCTGTGATTGTGATTGAGTTTCTTCATAGCTCTCATCTACATATTCATCCTGGAATTTTTTTGAAAATGAGAGAATAAATAGGTAATAAAATTACCATTTCTAGGTCAACAAAATGTGATTCATGTTGTCCGGAATGTTGGACATATTCTCCAGGATCTTGCATAGTTTGTTGCAACATTTCATTTCGAGCTTCAAGCGGAATCAAAACTCCATCACTGGATCTCACTTTTGCCACAAAAACTCTAGGCCTTGGCCACCGTTCATCAATAGACAATTGTACAGTTGTTTTCTCACTATAATCTCTCAACCTCGGAACACCTTCTCGAACAATTCCAGCCTGATCTAACAGTTCTTCCTCCCAAACTTCGCATTTTTGTGGGATTCCGGTTTGTTCCCAACGTTTTGTGCTGGCTGAGTGGATAGCTTTCAGCTCCTCCAGGTCGACAAAACAAATTCTTTGCGCGTAAATATTTTCGTGCGAAAAATTCATAAAGTGTCTTCGAAGGTATCCGATGATTTCTTGAGGTTGCTCGCCATCTAGTTGTTTGTGAGCAATTATGTATTTAATGATCTGTAAATGGTTTGTGTGAATAGGGGAAATAGATTAAAATACTTACGTTTGGAAGCCTCATTCTGGCGTCATGTCCATAATGATCACAACAAACTTCGGCAGAGACTGATCTGCAAAAAATACATTTATTTTTCGTTTTCGGTTGACTAAAAAAATAGAAAACATACCCATCATCGTGTTCTGTTGCATGAATATAAGCACAACACGAATACCCTAACCGAAATGGTCCAGTTCTATCTGTTTTCAGTTTTTCTGCCGCAGAATTAACGTATCCACTCCGATTACAAGCCATAAAGATTCCCTTTCCTCGTCCACGACGTTTTGCACCGGATTTATGTCGAAAATGTGCGCCTCCTTCTTGTTCGATCCAGCGAACAAAACGCTTGAAACAAATGTCTTATTTTTGGATAAAATTTTAGAATCTTACATCGAATATTTGTCGTTCTTTGAAATTTAGTTGGTGAATTTCTGGATGCACATCGTGATCAAACTTCAGATGACCATGAAATTCTACTCTTGTGACGAATTCAGCATAACAAACTCCACAGCAATAGTACCGCTTTTTTAAATCAGGATGTGACATAACTACGTCATTCATTTGGCGTCCACACTAAACATTGAAAAATTCGATTTAAAAATTAAAATTTAAAGACTCACCCCATTGTTTTTATGATAATCAATTGTTCTCAATGCGATTAACTTACTACATCCATACGGGCAAATAAATCGAGCTCCTGGGTGTGAACTTCGTTTCGGTACATATTCGACACTCTAAAAATTGTCAATTTTCATACGATTTTTGCGGATTTTCGACATACCTTCATTTCCTCCATGTACGTTTCTACATCTAGAGCTTCTTGTAGAGTAGAATTGTGCATTTCATCAACCATTCTGCCTCTAAAAATTAATTTTTGTTGGGAGCGATCGCTTCGCCGAAAAAATAAAAAAATATCCTGCAACGCGCCAATAATCCATCAAAGCTGACGCGCTTGCTAGCTACACGAAGTGCGTCAAGGAAAATCAATAGAATGCCGACTATGTTTTCTTCTCTTGTTTTGTTTCTTTTTTCCGATTGTTCCGTTGTTTTGTGTTTCAAGAGTGTTTTTGAATTTTGATTTAAAAAATATAGTTCTTATTTTCAGGTTTCAACATGTCATTCCGACCACAATACGGAATGCCATATAATCGTGAGTTTTATTTATTTATTTTTTTTTTTGAAAAAAAAAAGATAAACTGTTATGTAAGTGATTAAAAATCAAAGAAAGTAACCTCAAAAACAATAATTGGAAAAGGATTGACTTTGAATTTGTTCTGAAAACTGGTTGTCTGTAAAAAAAAACTTTCAAATTCTATGAAAATATGTAATTTTCTCTAAATATTCCCATCCATACTTTATTTTTGTTTGTCTGAAATTTTGTCAGGGAACCAATGCGTCTCGAATTACACTCATTTTTCTTTTTGAATAAGATAAACTTCAACACCAATTCCCTAGAGATGTATGCTTCCAAAACAGCACCAGTTTGGATAAGCCGTTTTTCTTGTAATCCTCTATTTTGTCGTTTGCTTTTCACATTTGGCGAGGAAAGAAAAAAATAAATCCTTTTTTGGTTTCTCTGATTGATTTGTCTCTCATATATAATTAGAAAATTAAATCAAATAATTTTTGCATTCTCTACATAAATTATGCATTTTTTAGTCGCGAAAATTTCTAAGCTTTCTTTGCTCGGAGAACTTTGATTTTGAAGATAACCTAATAAAACCTATGTTTAGCAAAAAAACGTAGAAACTTGTGCCGAACAGGAATTCCTTACTTGCCCTTGTATCAGAAAATGTAATAAATTGTCATTTTAAAAGTGGATTCCTTTTTTCTCAAGTTTCGGAACCCATTCTCTTTCAACTGAGTTTTCCCATATGCTTTTAAATGTAAAGTTTGAATGTGTAGTCCTAAAAAAGCGATTTAAAATGTTTCAAAAGTAATATATTGTTAAAAGTGACCCCCTAAAAGCTTTTTCATCTGAAATGGTGTACTTTCTGATGTTTTAATGCAAAAACCATATAATTTAATGGCTGTAGTGAAATTATCTACCTATTCTCCTGCTTCAAATGTGAAATTACCACGAAAATAGGATAATCGTTCTGCTCCGCACCTCTTACTTCGTCCCAACTATTTCCGGTCTCCAACTTCTTATTTTCTTAGTCGCAAAAAAACACAAACAGAAAAGGGCCCCAAGGCATAATGCATAGTTGATTTGTGCTGTGTCGCGTAGTTGTAGAATGCATTAATGCTTTCTGCCTCCATTAGCCTTATTGCTCTTCGCTCTTCCTCCCTTTTTGTCAGTCAGTCGGTCGGCAACACACACACACATCCTTTTCGAGTCCTCTTTTCTTTTCTATACACGAAAACTTTATTATTCATTTTGTCTTTTGAAAAGCGAAAAAGGTCATGTATTCTCTAGTACTTTTGAGAGCAGGTTTGTTACTGTAACAGTTTTGTAGAATTCTGATTATTTTTTCGTCAATTTTTGTTTTCACACGACACTTAAAAGCATTATATTTTGTAGAAACAAAAAATTATCGATTTTATTTTTTTAATTTTTTGAAACATATAATCAGTCATGTGGAAACGAATTATTTTTCGGATTTCTCTCAACAAAAATCAACTTTTTTTACGATAAAAAGTGAATCAAAGTTAGCAGCGTATGTTTGCTGGATTTTACTACTGTAGGTTTTTATCAAAAATTAGTTTGTATTTCAACAAAGTAATCAAATCATATCGGAAGTTATGTTCATCCAACCTGTTTTTCGCCACTGAAGTGATTTTTTAAATCTATAAATAATTTAAAAAAAAAACGAGTACTTTCGTTGAAAATTCATCATTGTACGTTTTGGAAAGCGAAATTCGGTGATAATACAAAAAGTTCCGCTCAATCAATTATTAGTTCTCGATTTCCAGATTATCCTCCACAACCAATAGTGTTTGGTCAAATGCGAATGCCTGGCCAAAATGTGAGTTTAAATCTTTCTCTACTTTCCCTCAACTTCGAATTTTTAGCAGCCACCTCCCAAATCAGCGCAATCAACACCGGTGTTCGTCGGAAATATATCCGAAAAATGTACAGACGCGTTCATGGAAAAGATGCTTCAAGAATGTGGCCGAGTTGTCAGTTGGAAGCGAATCAAAGGAACCAACGGAAAGTTGCAAGCGTTCGGTTTTTGCGATTTCGCTGACGCTGAAGGCACACTTCGAGCTTTGAGAATTTTGAACGAGTTTCATTTGGGCGACAAGAAGTTGACTGTTAAAGTGAGGAAATCCTAGTTTCGAAGACTTCCAGTTTTATTTGTCAATTTTCAGGCAGAAGAAAAAATTCGAGATGATTTACGAAGAACGGCAATTGAAATCAGAAAACGTCAAGGTATGAAAACTTTAAAAAGAAAACTAAATTTTCATTTTGTTGTTTTCCAGGAAAGAAAGAATTGAAACTGAAAGACAAGGAATTACCAGTTGATGAAGATGATTTGAAAAAAGATGAAGAGATTAGATTGAAAATATTACATTGGATAGAGCATGATCACCCGGAACTTTTGACTGTTGCTGAAGGTGAGTTTTCAAAAAGAGAACAGTCATAGAACCCCTTTATCTAACTTAAAAACTATAGTGAAATGTTATTTTTCAG
This sequence comes from Caenorhabditis sp. 38 MB-2015, assembly GCA_900536415.3. Classification (NCBI taxonomy): domain Eukaryota; kingdom Metazoa; phylum Nematoda; class Chromadorea; order Rhabditida; family Rhabditidae; genus Caenorhabditis; species Caenorhabditis quiockensis. Next base: position 67,934 of record LR548669.1, on the reverse strand, counting down.
ACGGTGAAATTTCGGACAAAGAAGTGAAAAAAGATGCGAGAGATGATCGACGATCAGCGGATCGGAATAAAAAGGTAGGTCGCTATAAAACTAAACTAGATATTTCCTTCTGCAACAACTGCAAAAAGGTTATGTTTCACCAAAACAAAACTCAAATTTCTATTTCGATTTTTGACTATATAGGGTATAACAACAATCGATTCGGATTGCGATATGTAAGTTTCTCTTGCCACCTTTTTACTCATTCGAGAAAAATTGGTCTCAAAAATTTGACGAAAACTGTTCAAAATGTTCTCACATATGTCTATTTATGTTCATTGTCATTAAAACTTTCACTTTTTTAATTTTTCACCCTAGCACTATGTTTTTTTTCTGTTTTGTCTTCACACAGCCAACTAACTAACTGTGCTTTTTGTGTGTCGTTTTTTCTAAAAATTTGTGTTGCATGGTTTCGAACTAACAATTTCCATTCATTATTTTATAATTTTCAGATTTCTTGAAAAGAGAAGGTATGTGAACAAATTGGGGGATTAAGATATAAGTGCATGGCAAACGAAGTTCCATACTTTTTTTGAATATATATTGTGTTGTGAGGTGGTTTTATATATATTGAAAATCTGCAATTCCAGCTTTTCCTTCTTTTTCTATCATCTTATCCCTAATCATATTTTTCCCGCAATCTAACAGTGCCGCTTTTTCCCTTACAAGGGAAGGTCGCCAAGCGTGGTTATTGGAATTTTTTGATATTCGGTCACTCGATAGATACGGATCTGAAATGTGTACTCCAAAAATTCTAAGTCCCACAACTCGCTAGAAAAAAAGTTACGGTACTTAAAAAATTTTACTGTGTATTACAATATCAAAAAACACACACAAATCACTGTTAGTTTATTCCTAAAAAGAAACGTGAGAAAGAAGGAAGAAAAAGAAGCATTTTTGCGTTGAAAAAAGAAGTTTGAGGTACCGTAACTTTTTTTCTAGCGAGTTGTGAGATTTAGAATTTTTGGAGTATACATTTCAGACCCATATCTATCGACTGGCCAAATATCAAAAAATTCCAATAACCACGCTTGGCGACCTTCCCTTGTTAGTCAAACCACCCTCAACGCACTTACACAAAATCATTCATAATATTGAATAAAATTAGGCACTTTAATTTTTTGAATAGTTGTAAACCTGCCATTTTACAGATTTTGCATTATATATAATTGTTGCGATTTGACGTAAGTTGAACATAACAGAAAAAAACAAAATGAACTAATTCATTGAATAAGAACTCTTTTCTCTTGCTTCTACGTCCTCTGCATGCTTATTTGTGTTTAAGAGCCGAAACGTTATTATTCATTATTATTTTTCCTCCTTGAAAAAGAATTGAAGGATTCTAGACATATCATATTATATTGTGTGCAAATTGTCTTTCTATACCACATTTTGAACGAGAAAATGTTCAGGACTTTGACCGAAGGAGCTTTAAGGTTCACATGAGCTGATAAGAATTTGCTTTTTTCAGGATAATCGACGACGATCGAGAAGTCGTGGAAGAAGTCGTTCGCCGAGAAATAAGTGAGATTTATGCAGAAATTATTTTTAAAAATTTTGTTTTTCTAGGAGAAGACGTAGTCGTAGTAGCTCATCGTCGTCAGATAGTCGATCGACTAGGAGTTATAGTCATTCAACTGATTCTTCAAGATCGAGATCAAGAACACCGGCAAAAAAATCGAAAAGAAGACGAGATCGTAGCGGAACCAGGTTCGGATTTTTTCTCAAAGAATCAGATTTAAAAATACAACTCCGGACGTTTTTTTAGCAATCTCAGTCTGAAGATTTTCTAATATTCAATTCAGGTTTCACACGGAAATATTTGAAAATTTTCAGATCATCTGAAAATGAAGACGATGCTCGTGAGCGTCGGATCATAAAACAGCAAGTCAAAGAGAAGGAGCAGGCCTATCTGGCTCGTCTTAAACGCTGGGAATCGCGCGAGAAACAACGCTCAAAAATCTACGAGAAAGAGGAGAGAAAAGAGAAAGATAGGAAAAAGGACACTCAAAAAGAAGCGAAACGACTCAAAGTATTCCTCGAAGACTATGACGACGAGAAGGACGATCCAAAATACTACAAGAGCTCGATGTTGTTCAAGAGAAAACGCGATTTCGAAAGAGAGAAAGAGGCGGATCAAAAAGATCGACTCCGAGAGCAACAAGAGATTGAAGAGCTCAAACGGCAGATACAGGCGGAGAATGACGGAGATAATAATATTAATCTTGAAGAGGAGGCTATGAAACGACATAAATTGAAAGAAGATGAAGCTTTGAAGAAAATGAGAGCAGATAGTGGAAGTCCGAATCCGCATCAACCATTAGGACACAACCAAGGTGGAGAGGAAAGTAGCAGTTCGGAAGGAAGTGGAAGTGATGGAGAAGATGAAATAGATGGAGAGAAACAACCAGCTAGTGTCCCGTTGGAAGAGGAATTTAATAATAGGTATGATGATTTATGAACAATGGTTTCTTTAAACTGAATCAGTTTTACAAAATTAATTTTTTGGAGTCACGAAAAATTGAAAAAAAAACGCGAAAATTCGAGAAAATTGTGTATAAAAACTTTTTTATCAATTCTTTTCTTTGACATGAGATTTCATGAAAACTTTCGTATACACATAATTAGTAAATTTTCCAGAAGTATCGAAATCGATACACCTGAACCGCCAAAACCGCCTGGTGGATGGAAAGCTTTGGGAAGTTCGGAGGAGACGACTCTTGTTCGACCGAATCATAAAAGTCCGAATGGTGCTGCTCAATCTGCACAATCCGCTGGAGCTTCTCAACTCGTTCAACCCATCGCACAAAGGCTTAATGGAGTTTTCGGAAATGATGATGAAGAAGACGAAATGCACAGAAAGAAGAAGTTGAAACCGTTGGAAATTACTCGAGAAGAGCGTATGCAAGTGATGTCGGTTGATGAGAAGAAAATGCTGACACGTCAAATTATCAAAAACCTGCCAACTGGTCGAGAAGAGCTTTTTGCCACGCCTATCGAATGGGATTACATTGATAAGAATGCGATGGAAACCCGAATAAAGCCGTGGGTCACCAAAAAAGTTCAAGAGTTTCTAGGTTAGTTTACATGGATCTGAAGATTGGAATTAATTAAATGATTTTCAGGAGAAGAAGAGAAGTCATTAGTCGATTTTATTTGTGAGAAAATTGAGGGACGATCGTCTCCAGAACAAATTTTAACAGATATTGCTATGGTGAGTTGAACTATTACGTTTATATTCAGAATCACGATTCTGGAAAATTACTTTGATTGAAAGTACTAGTTTTATTAACAAAGATGCGAGAACCTGAAACAAAGACCTCCAATTTCAACCCAAAAATGTGTTATTCCAGATCATAGATGATGATGCTGATCAATTCGTAGTCAAAATGTGGCGTCTTTTAGTTTACGAGGGAAGAGCCCGTAAAATCGGTGTTAGCTAAACCATTTACCCCCTTTCCCTTTTCTCTTGTCCCCATTTAAATTTTTGTTGTATTGTTTTTTTTACACATCTTCGGGTTTCATAGTACACTAGCTTTCTATTCTTACTCTTGTTCGAACCGATGTGCGTTTCTTCCTCATGTTTTATGGTTTCTTCTATTTATCTAATAAATTTATACTTTTATTTTTCATGTTATTATGTTTGCAACAAACAAAAAGTGTCAAGTTCAACGAAAAAATATACTTGATTAGGTCAATTGTTGTGAATTGAAAAGGACATATGTCTGACGGGGTGGTTTTATTTTGAAGGAAAATGGCAAAATCGTTGAGATGGGCTGTTTCGTTGCAGGATGTGAGTTTAAATTTCTGTAATGAGGATTCAAAAATACTCTAATTATTTGTAGACTTTGAATTCACCGAATTTTGAAGAATTATTTCGAAAAACGGTTTTGAGTTTACCAGAAGAAGATGTCGAATCGCAAAGAGCTTTCAAGTATAAACAGGATAGCTTGGCTTGTTTGATTGGAAGAGTTCTGGCAAGGTAAGTGAATTTATGCAAAAAAAAAAATCGATAAATGCTCTAATAATTCTAAAGTATGGTTTTGAAAATTTACATTTCATTCTTCAGAAGGGTGCGAACTGATGAAAAGGGGTTTCTAGATAGGTTATTGAGATATAGCCATATTCCGAATGCTAAAAGCTGATTTCAATCCAATTTGAGTGATGGATTTTGTTTTATTAGACAATCACTGACTTTATTCACAAAAATATCATAATATTTCACACAAAGAATGAAAAAAGTGGCTGGTAAACAAAAAATATGCAAACTGTTGTTTAACGAAAAACACCTTTCACGTATTTATGCCACGTGTAGCGCGTGGAATCAGAATCTGAAAATTTCAGAGTCTTGTAGACGACCCCTGAAAATCCAGAGAAAATTTGGGGTCAATTGGACAACTTCCAGCATATTTATAGTGAAAAATATGAAATTGTATATCTTTTTGACCGGTATTGTATATCTAAACATTGCTGATTGTTCTAAACCTACCTTTCACTCATACACACATACACGTGAGCCTTAATGGATTTATCTGAATCGAATAAAAAAAAAAACAATAAATCCTATCTAAAACAATAGGAGTCAATCACAAAGAGAGAACAATCCAAATCCTAGGTCTATTTTTTTCATAGATACTGATTCAGAAATTTAAACAAAAAAAACTTTAAATATTCGAGAAATATAATCAATCCTCCGGTTATATACAGGAACCACTATTTTCCCACAAAAAAAGTCTGAAAAATACTAGGAACCGATGAATATTTTGAGTTAATTCATCGGAACTGGAGCAGCATTACAATTGATTGTAAAAAACCGCTGATAATTGATCAATATTCAGTAGGATTCAAACGATTTCTTGTGAGACTCCAATCGGATCTTCTAACTTTATTATAAAAATAACTGAGTTCTCAAAATCGGTGTCCTGCACATTTTTATATCAAAATCATTTTTCATTGATTAAAAAAACCTTTTGGTCATATTTTTTTCAATAATACTTTTCAATATTTTTCCACTTTTAAATTGAAATTACAAGGACAATTCCAGAAAAGCTAGCAGTGATTGTCTGAAATTATCATGGAGAGAAATCGACATCGAAAGATCACCTCGAGGAAAACCTTCTCTCAAAAACAATCGCACCAATTTCCATTTCAACGTTTCGCATCATGGCGATTTGGTGGTGCTGGCCACTGAAATGGTGCCAATTGGTGTGGATGTGATGCGAATTGAGAAACGAAGAAGTGAAACCGCTGAGGAGCATATTCGAAAATTGAAAAGACAATTCACCGACCAGGAAATGTTGATGATGTTGAGTTTTACGACAGAGTTAGAGAGGTTTGAAAACAAAAAGCAAAAACATATTCATATTTTTTGTTGTTGTTGTTTCAGATGGCGCGCGTTCTATCGAGTTTGGTGTTTGAAAGAAGCAATACTGAAAGCAACTGGAATTGGTCTGACAGATGATTTAAGAAAATATGACTTTGTCACAAAACCCGCTGATTCTTTCACTCATGGTTGCTTCATTACATCAACCCGATATTACCATGAAAATATCGAGCAAAAAACTTGGCGAATTGAAGAATCTTTCATTGGTGAGAATCATTGTGTTGGTGTAGCATATGAGAATAACTCAAATTCGACAAATCAAGTTTTCGAGTTGAAGAATTTTGCGGATTTACTGGAAGATGCGCAATTTATAAGTCCCGAGTTGGATGATATCAAAGAATTTGAAGAGTTTGACAAGAAAAGTGATAAACATTTTTGATATGGGTATATTATATGAAAGATTTTTATTTTCCCCTACATTAATCGAAAAACAAGGGAGCTATTTTTTTTTTTCGATAAACCTCGGAAACTCCGGAAAATGATTCATCATTGTTGTGTTGTTCGCCAACTCCAATAACAACACCATATGAAATCATAATATACATATTATTTGTTGAGCATTCGCTGAGGATATTTAGCTGTTCTGAAGTTATGTCTACTCACAGACAAGGAAAGGAGAAAATGTGTATTTTAAAATATTGAAGGGTTGAAAAATATGCATTTTTCGAAGCACCAGAATTGTTTTGAGGAAATTATATATGTAATTCATTTAACAAAACTCGAGACAATGGGAAAAAGTGTCATTTGCAGTGTTTTTGAGATTTTTTATTTATTTATTTATTGACTGGACTAGGCGTTCCATCAAACGGGATAGAGGGTGTGTAAGGGATATAGGTCGATAGTTATTGGGATCGGAGATTGGACCTTTTTTATGAAGTGGAATGACAGTTGAAATTTTCCAAGCTGAAGGGAAAACACCAGAATAGAAGGACTCATTGAAAATTATGGAAAGGGGGATGGAAATTGAATCTATGCGCTTTTTGATCAAAAGAAATGAAATATGGTCACTAGAGTAACCAAGTTTTGGGGAGATCTTTTTAGATACGTAATGGGCAATTCTAAAGGGAGCGAAATCAATAGGAATGCTATGGGGGAGAATCGGGCATTGAAAAGGTCTACATTTTTCAAATTTATTTGTCAGAAAGGAAATAACTATCACTAAAATTCTGGAAAGTTTAAAGGAGTTGAATTTATAAACAAAAAATTCGAATTCGATGTTAAAAACCTAATCAATCAGAAGAAATAGAGCGCACATTGCCGATTGATGAATAACTCGTAGTTGAAAATCACAGAATTCTCAAAACCTATGCAATTTTCAGATGTTTTGGCTGAAACCAGTCGTTCTCTACGTGTTCTTTGAGTTTTACAGGAGACGAATCAATAATACCACACATGTAATTCGAACAAAGTCAGCTATGGCAGATCTGATGATCAGAAGCCACCCCGGATCGGTTTTAGACCAGTCTGAACTCGGTTTTACATGAAATAAAAAAAGGATTTCGTTATTTTATTTTTCATTTTGAAGAGTGTGACTACGAAATAATCTTTTCAAAAACACGAAGAATTGTGACTTGGTGAAAACAGAGATAAAGAAAAGAAAATTACTGTTTCAATAGAGCGCACATAACCCACTGACTCTGGTTTGACCAAATTTTCAAATTTTTTTTGCTCACAATCAGCATAATTAGCTCGACGTGAATTCACCTATATTGTTAAAATATCATTTCCTTGTCACTAAAAATCTTGTCAAATATAATTTGATCTGATTTCACATGATTGAATCAGTAAAAAATTTGAAAACAACAATTCTGACCTGAATATTGATTACTCAAAAGAACCAAATATTTATGAATAAGGATATTATTACAGTACACCTCTCTTAAAAACAACACTGTCTTCTTTTTCTTATTTCCCTGGTCGAAGTCCATCTCCCCTTCCGATCGCAATATTTCGCTTCTCAAATGGTGCAAAACCGATAATACTTGGCATTTCCTAAAATTTCTATGAACTACGAAATTTAAAGAGAAACAAGTAGAACTCACATTATCGTTGGACACCAGGTCATTGTAGTCCTCAACCCATTGACGTAGGGGTAATGAGAAAATGCAGTTGAGAATTAGGAGAAAGACGAATATTTTCAAAAAATTTGAAATCATGATGTGATGTGTGTGTGTTTACCTGAAAATATAAGGGTAGCAAAAATATGAATTATAGCTTGTATGTTGGAAATAAAAACTTAAGAGCAAGAAGTTCACAATGTCACCGCCCAAAAAAAGAGGGAAAATGATGTGGTGTTGGGGTGGACTCGGATCAGTAGCAAAACTCTCTGGCGAATCAACCAACCAAAAATACGATGATGATGATTGAGTAATATCTATCTCATTGAAAGCAGCAAAGAGAAAAGAGAAAAAACATTATTTATACATATCTATTTATTTGGAATGATGTCAGTTTCAGGACCTTGGACTTTTTTTTGTGTTTAAATTTTATTCATATTTATTTTGGTCTGAGAGGAAAGAAAGTCTCGGGGAAAAATCGGCAAGCTCGCGACAACTTGTGGCAATTTGTCGCGAACTTGCGACATTCGGCTGTCGCAAGGCTTGCGGTGTTCTTGCGCCAATAGTCGCAAGCTTTGCGACATCTAGCAGCAAAACTACTGCACGGCTTGCCACACCCTTGCGCCAGAAAAAATGTGTCGCAAGTACTGCCGCAAGCTTGCGACACGCTTGCCGTTTTTTCCCCGAGGTAATAACATGACCTGAACTGAAACATCATGAGCAGAAAATTAATTTTTCTTGACTGGAAGACTGGAAGAAAAAAAAAGAAGCAAAATCAAACAAGTTGGATGTGCGAAAAACACAACAATACATGTATTTGTTTTCATTCTTCGGAATGACGATTTATTTATTCATAAGTTTGGGCTCTGATCAAAATCGAGAATTTTCATCGGAGAATGTCTGAATATTCAACTGGTTACTGTTTCAATGATTTTGCTAGCTCCGGGACATTTCGCAGCGTTACTTCAAAAATAAAACGTGTTCAAATTTTTCAAATTTTGTTACTAAAGCAATTCGGGTACGCAAAACATGATGACGATGTTAATTTCTCACCAATAAAAGGGCTGCACCTTAGTTTTCACCTATTTTGGGTCCAAAATTGACTGATCCTGATTTCGAATGAAATTTTCAGACAAAGGGTATTTGAGTATGGTGAACAAAATGGTAATGTTTATTTCGCGCCAAAATGAAATTGTGTTTGAGTTACTCAAATACCCATTGTCTGAAAAAATCGAAATCTCGGGCTGTGAATTTTGGACTTAAAATAGGTGAGAACTAAGGTGCAGCTCTTTTTTGGTGAAGAATGAACATCGCCATCATGTTTTGCGTACCCGACAACCTTTGGTAACAAAATTTAAACATTTAAAATTTTTTAATATGACTGCAAAATGTGTAATTGATTTTTTCGTTATCCTGTTGTGAAATGTATTTGTTCAAGACTTCCAAATTTTTTTGATCTTATGGAAGAGGATTTTTTCGAAACTTCTCACTGCCCAATGAAAACCGGGACAACTGAGAGAAAATGCCATAGGCAGTTAGAGAAAGCGAGATAGTATTCATTTTTGAGAGAATTAGAAAGGTCTTGCAACGAAGAGACGCGCGGGAATTCAAAACTTCAAATCTCCCATTAAGCGTGCGGTACACATCATGTTAGCCCAATGAAAAATGGGAAAAAGGTGAGAGGGAAGACGTGAGTGGAGACGCAGACACGTTAACCGGAGCAAGCACGCTCTTTTTCATTGCAAATCGCCTTCTCTCAAAAAGAATCAACATTTCGCACATTTAACTTCACGTTTTTGTTGTTGGCTTTTTCATTTTCAAAATAAAATAATAATTTCTGTGGATTTTCCAAAAAGAAACACAAAAAATACACGTTTTTTTTGTTCGATCGAAAAAAAACGTGAACTGATCAACAAAACAACGATTTTTTTGCAATAAAATTTGGAAATGAATATGTGTATTTTCGCTCTAATGAGACTGTCTGCGTCTACGCCTCACGTCCTTCCTCTCACATTTTTACCTTTTAACAGGGTGTGGCGGTATGTGTGTCAAATTCGCTATAGAAACCTTTTCGAGAATTTCCTCGATAGAGCGCACTTAGCTCAACCCAAATATTTCAAAAAGGACAATGTGCTTTAACAGAAGAAGAAAGTAATTTCCTCCAACTAGTACATAAAACGCAACAAAAAACACACATTGGACACTTTATATTACTTTTTGAAAAGCATAAAAAGTTTCTCAAAACTTTGTGTTCTTTGGGTTTATAAAGTCGAAAGTACAGTAATCCAGAACCACAGTAAGCCTGCAACTATTTAAATAACATTTCCAAAAAAGACCACGCCCAACTCAAATATATCTAAATTATGCCAACATTTTTTTTTTGCATATTTATTTATAACTTTTGGAAATGACGAAAAGGACAGAAGATAAATGAGACACTTAATTAGACACGGACGTCAAAAACGTGCAAAACTAGAAAAAGAAAAAGAAATTGTGTTGACAAACTAAACCTAGATCTAATCATATTTTCGAATTATGTGCAAGTTGGCGTCATTTTTTGACTTGTTAGTTAACTATAATCGGTCTAGGTACGTGCATTTTTTGAAATCTAGGAGAAGATTACTAATATGAATGAAAGAATAAATTATATTTCCCTGAAAGAGGTAGGTCTTTTATATACTTGCAAGTAATTCGATGTGTCCCGATGGAGTATACCTATATTTATTCTTGTTATTGTTATTCACAAAAAGATAATCACTATCCACTTAATTTGGTGTATTGAATTACAGTATGCTCTTGCATTTGGTGAGAGAGTGTGTGAATTGAGAGACGGGCGAGGAGGTTTCGACTTCCGATGATGGTCCATTCTCTGACTAGATTATCAACATGCTCATCGCGAACAAAGCTGATGCGACCAATGTCTTTCAAGGCGAAGCGGATCGTGTTTCCTGACATGGGCCCCTCTTCAACTGTGATGAAACCGTTGCTCATGACGGTGGTTAGGACGATTTCACGGGTGTTTGGTTTGACGGAGATGTAGCCGGATTCTTTGTGAAGGTCTTCTTTGTCACTTGACCAAGCAGTGGCGCTGGAAAGAGAAGGGTTTTTATGGTGAAATTCAGTCAGAAGCTGTTTAAAGGCACAGACATTTGTATATTCTAGTGTGCTTGAGCTTGAACCCTTAGCTTAAATCGATACCAATAAAAATTGACAAAACTTATCGGAAATTGAAGCCAACACTGTCAATATGAGAATCACAAAAAAAGAAATCACAAAATTTTCAGAGAGCCGTTTGAATTCACTATTTGAATATTTTTCATTTTTTACGTGAACTTTTTTCATTTCTCTTATCCAAAAAAGTTCACGTAAAAAATAAAAAAATGGCTAAGGTTAAGGAGGGGTCCCATAATTTTTTTCTGGGGTACCAGTAGTGCCCTGAACCCATTTGCCAAGTTTGGTTAGCTTAAATTTTTTGGTTCCCGAGATATGCGTCTGGGGTAGGTTTATTAGTAGCGTCCCCCTATAATTTACATTTTAATGCCTAGGGGGTGACTAAGGTTAAGCAGGGGTCCCATAATTTTTTTCTGGGGTACCAGTAGTGCCCTGAACCCATTTGCCAAGTTTGGTTAGCTTAAGTCTGTTCACGTAAAAAATAAAAAAAAATGAGAAAGAAAAGATAATACATTTCAATAGAGCGCACATAACCCATTGAGACACAGCGGACACAGGTTTCTATTTTGCTTTGTTTGGGGCTCCCACACCAAATTTTCTTGAATTGTTCAGTGAATGGGATTATTCTAATGAAAACGCAATTTTTTTTTTGAAATCAAACATGAAATTATATCACAATCCACCTTTAACATCATTAAATCGTAACTATGAGTATGAACGATTTAATGATGTTAAAGGAGAAAGGAAAAATAAGAAATGTTAGTTGAATCGTGGCAAAACAATTTCAAGTAATTAGATGCGCCTTTAGGCGACTCATTTTCAAGGCGACTCATTTTTTTTTTCGTGAATCGCTTTTTTTCCTGAAAAAAAAAGAAAATTTTCTTATTTTTTCTCTTGTGAATCATCCGATTACAAAATGTTTATTTTATTCATCTTCCTATGAGTAGCACATTTTCAAAATGTTTATGGAGAAGTTTCCGCAAATTTTCTGCAATTGCACAAAACACACAACTTGACGCAAATGTTCACAAACCGTAGTCCAATGATTTCTCAATGGAGCAAACAAGATTGTTCGTTTGATTTTGAATTTTAAATATTTCAAAAACAACTCACGTATAATTGAGTGAGTTGATATTATTTCCTTCTGCAATTGAAATCTCCACATCTTCACTATACTTGAATGTTGGGATTGTTGGGAATCTCACTTTGCCGGTATGTTCTCCTCTCCAATGTCCTACCAATTGAGATATCGATTGAAGAGAGTACGGCAATCGGCGGAGGTCGTACTCTGCGAAAATAGATAGCATAAGAAATACACTGGGATATTGAAAAAATAACCTACTTGATTCATATTGAGCGCAGGTTCCACAACTTTTCTTACAGTTATCCTTTATATATTCCTTTGATTCACAAGACCTTCTGTCGGATTGAACCCAACTTGCGCAGGATCGATCATTATCCACACAACATTCCACATAAGTTAGGAGAAAAAATAGAAGAGGAACTGAAACTAGATTCAACATTTTGAATGAAGAAGGTCATTCATTCTGTTCTCTTGACACAATGATAAGACATTTTTTTCTTGTTTGTTGAAACTAATTGGAGAGAACGACTTTAACAGGAACCGAAGACATTTATCATGAAGATGGTGATGATGAAGAACAAAAGGGATTGTGAGGCAAGGAAAGTTTAACTGTTGGCAAGTCGAGATTTATACCTATTCAGAGACCAATTGTAATATTTCTGGTGGCGAGAAAAATGAACCATACATTTTTTTTACTACATTGCTAATGATCAAAAGTTGAATCATCATCTCGGCTCAAAATGCTCCGTTTGGCTCCATATTTTGCGCAGTTGTGCTCAATATTATGAGCAATGTGGTCCAGTTATTGTGTCTGAAAAATATTTAACCTCAAATCTATTTTTCTGAGCTGAAAAAAAAATGATATTTGTTTTTTTTTTCTGTAAAATTTTGAAAATAGAAAAAATTATTTTTCAAAAGTTTTTGTTAGTTTGAAAATCGATCAACATTGTGTTGAAATTAAAACTTTCATTGAAAAAAAACCAGGAGAAAAACCGGATAAAAAATTTTTTTTTTCATTTTTATTTAGAAAATAACTGATTTGAAGTTTATTTTTCTGACATTGTGTGCTAAAAAATTAAAAAAAAAATCGATTTTTGATTTATTTTCTTTTGAAAAATAATATGTAAATTTCAAAAAAAGATAACACTTCGCAAAAATTAGGCCAAACTGCTCATCATCTTCTCCATTATTGTTCAAAATTTGGGACCAAACGGACTGATTTTTAGAGTCTCAGTTGGATCCATATAAATTTCCCATTGGATCTAAATCAACCTCTTTGGTTTCTGGACCTACGTCAATTCTCAAGTTTGTCATTTACAGAATCCGAACCCTTTTCGGATTCTGTAGGGGTTCAAGAGATCCACTTTCCAAGAAAGTTTTTTTTTTTAAATAAAAAGCAAAATGACAATAAAATAAATTTATCCTTATACACATAAATCGACATCCATCCCAAAATCTTCACTTAAAGATGACTAAAATGATGATGATCCTCCTTGATAAGTTTCTCAACATCCAACGTTGTGCACAAATCCTCCATACGGCTCATCAACTCATCCTCATCATCAATCTCCAAACACAAATTGTTGAAGATGTTCATGTACTTCAACGCATAATCATACTTGTTCAAATCGATACAATTGTTATCAAAGGTGTGCATAATTCGATGATGACATTCGGGCTCTAAAACCGGGCGGTGAAGAGAGAGATTATCCAAGTTTATGCTGAAAATATCTTGAATTATAGATAGATCCAGGCGACTTACTCTTCATCCTCGATGAGCTTCTCAACGAGCCAGGTGATTGATTTCTTGATAATTCTTCTGGTAGATTTGATTTTTCGAATTCTTCTCTCGATGAGTTTCATCTCGATCTCACTGTTTGATCGGCGATGCAAAGACTTCAGATAGTTTATCTCGACGTCTCTAGATGGCCAGTTGATAGAAGATGGTGCCGAGTCTAAGGACTAAACAAAATCTATAGACTGTGGGTATGCTCCTTTAAGAAACTCACATCATCCGCCACGTACTCCCGATCTTCCTTATCACCTTGGAACAACGCCACAGATTCCTTAGCAATGCTCAAATCACCAAAATGCATGACATGCGACAAATTGGTCTCCCTCTTCACTAGTTCGTATTGGTATTCAAGGGTCTCTGTGTTCAAATCCTCCCCATCACTATCAGTCATCCAATTGACACTAAACAAATCGCCAAGGCATGGTAGATTCATGTCATTCTCACAGAATGTTCCCCAACTGCTCTCTTTTCCATTTGCCGCGGTGATGGCGTAGATATTGAGATTGTCCTTGAGGATACTGTCGAACATACTTCCCGATTCACACGCTTCCAAGTAGAAGACTAGTTGGCTGAATTTGCCGTTCTTGTGCATTGAGACTAGAGCATCATTGAGCTGTTTAGCAGTGAGAATCTCGTCAGGGAAAGAAATCAAACCAACTGCACCATGATCCGTGAAATAGACAAAGATCCGGTCATCCTCGTTGCTATAGGAAAAAAACATGTTTTTTTTTAATCTGGTAGAGTTATAGTGTTTAGACCTACGTGTTGAGAACTCGTCCATTTCCTCCAACAATACCGGATGCGTTACCTTGAAGGACGTTAAGGAAATTACGAACAGTGACCGCACTTCCACTATAGTCGATTTGAAGTCCCTTGTAGACATCTTTTCCATGAGGTTTGTTGAAGAGTTTACCCTTGTAGGGGTTCCTGAAAAATAAAATGAATGATGAAAATGAGATGAACAAGAATAGTGACAGCCACTCCTGACCCCCCTCTCTAGCGTCCCCTCCTATCCGTCTACTAGGTATCTCTCGCGTACGCTCCTTGACAAGATGGGGCCTTCTCCAGCGACCACTCCTATTTGTCCTTTAGGTATCTCTCGCGACCGTTCCTTGTCGAGAAAAGCCCCTTTCGAGCGTCCGCTTCTATCTGTTTCCTAGGTATCTCTCGCGTCAGCTCCTTGCCAAGATAGGGCCCTTTTAAGCGTCCGCTCCTATTCGTTTTCTAGGCATCTCTAGCGTTCGCTCCTTGGCGAGGTGAACCCTCTCAAGCGACCACTCCTATTCGTCTTCTAGGTATCTCTCGCGGCAGCTTTTTGCTTAGGAAAGCCTCTTTCAAGAGTCCGCTCCTATCCGTTTTCTAATCATCTCTCGCGTTCGCTCCTTGGCGAGGTGAACACCCTCAAGCACCCGCTCCTATCCGTCTTCTAGGTATCTCTCGCGTCCGCTCCTTGACGAGGTAACTCTCTCTCTCTCTCAAGCGACCACTCCTATCCGTTTTCTAATCATCTCTCGCGTTCGCTTCTTGACGAGGGAAGCCCCTTCCAAGCGTCCGCTTCTATCCGTCTTCTAGGTATCTCTCGCGGCAGCTTTTTGCTTAGGAAAGCCTCTTTCAAGCATCCGCTCCTATCCGTTTTCTAATCATCTCTCGCGTTCGCTCCTTGGCGATGTGAACACCCTCAAGCACCCGCTCCTATCCGTCTTCTAATCATCTCTCGCGTTCGCTCCTTGGCGAGGTGAACACTCTCAAGCACCCGCTCCTATCCGTCTTCTAGGTATCTCTCGCGTCACTGGTCTCGTTCTTATCACATGTGTCCTATTCATTCGACCTTTCAATAATCCGATCAAAAAAGATTACTGTAGTTTCAGACAGTCTTAGTTATCTATCAGGAATTGCTCAAATAATTCCCTAGAAGATCACTAAACCTAATAACCTTTTTTTTTTAAATATAATCGGGCGATTGGGCGGACGGGTAAACGGGTAAACGGGCGTCTCCAAAACTAACATGTTATTATTCGCCACATCATCATACATCAACGTGACAATATTCTCCGCAGGTATCCCATGATTTCTCAACGTTTGATACGAATGAGCAACATCCGCCTGATGTCGATAATTATACCAACCATTCGACCCGGCGATCAACACAACATGCGCCTCTTTCGACACTTTTGGAGCCGCCGCGAGACCTTTTCGATATTTCAGACGACGACCTTCGACATGACAAGAAGTGTATAGCAGGAAAAGGAGTGAGAAGAGCAACCGCATACTAGTATGTATGATAAACTAGAAGAGAATGAATTGATAATCAACAAGCGAGCCTATTATTTTTTATTTTGAAAGGTGTGTTATGGAGAGATGATAAGAGTTTGAGTGTCAGCTGACCATTTTTGTACATACATATATGTGCAAACATTCAATTCAAAATGATGAAACATTGACCCTAGAGAACAATAATTTCAGAAGCAAAATTCTTTAATTCATCACATCACGTTGAAAGAGAAATGGATAGCAGCTGTTACATAGATAAAGATGCACAATTATTATTATTTTTCGCTCTTTCTTGTGGGAGATTACCCGATTTATCATTCAATGTCAAATATTTTGGGATTTTTGTTTTCGAAAAAACTTTTTTCTCTTTTTATTTATTTTTTATAGATCAGTTGCGTCATTGATTGATTTATATGCTTAGGCGGAAGAGGGAGGGGGTGGTTGAATCGTCATAACTTGGCTCAAAATAGTCGGGTTGGGCCCATATTTTGGACAATTATACCGAAAAGTATCAGCAAAGTGCTCCAGTGGTTTCAGAAGAATATCTGAAGATAGATTGATAGGGAAAATATTCTTTTTAAAATGAAAAAACAACGTTTATTTTTTTGATGAAATTTTTTTTTGGTTTTTTTTGTAAATTTTAGACTGATAAGGGTTGAAACCATTTAGCTTTCAAAAAACATTCGCCATCAGAAAAAATATTTTGTTAGGTCCGAGAACCCGAAAAAAGAAGCGATATTTTTTGTATCTTTTTAAATTTTCGATATTACCCCAGAAAAAAAATATGAACAAATTTTCGACGGCGTGGGGACCCGATCCACTGACCTTCTCGATAATAGGCAATCGCCTTCCCTGCTGAACCCCCCAATCACATTTCCAATTGATGTTTTTTTTAGTGAGACGCACACTGAAATTGTAGTGGAACTTTGGAACGAGTTTTTTTTAGTGTTCAACCTGGAGCTTTGCACCCGAAATTAGCAGCATCGTGATCAGCGAGTCGAGAACTACAAGGCTGCATCTCCCGTTTTTCAGAAGCCGTTAATACCAAGTGTCTACACCCCTCTGTGTATTTTCAAAGTTTCGAATTCACCCCAAATAAACCCATCTTCATTTTGTCACTTTCAAAAAAAAAAAAAAAAAAACCTCGAGAAATGTAATTTGCAAAAGACATCCATCCATCTGTCTGTCTAATTTACCACCTCTTCTATTCGACATCACTTTTTTCTCGAGCTTGCAAAAATTTGCGTGCAAAACACACCTAATTCATCATTGCGAATTCCACGAAATTTTTAGTTTTTTCGACGCTGTTTGACTCAAAGGTGTTTTTGTTTTTTATTTTTACATCTTTCAAGTGTCCGAGTGACTTGTTGTTAAATCAAGTCTAGACTTTGAACCATCATAATCTCCTTGTGAAATTCCTACGCTCCAACCAAAGAACGCACTTTTTCTAAAACTTGAACTCTGTCTGAATTGGCACAGCTCAAACCAAACCCAACAAAATTACAAGAGAATAGTTAGAAAAAGCACTTGACATTAAGCGGGTGAAGTGGGGCAACTCTTGTCATTTCAAATCTGTTACACCAACCTCTCTCGGACTGCAAATATTGTTCTACACACATTTTTCTCATTCATTTGAAATTGCGGGTTATAAATTTTGTTAGATTTTCATTTCCCCTCGGAAATGGGAGGGTACTGTGGGTGTTTTCCAATTTATTTTTAATGAAAATGAATATTTCATTCTAGGTTGGTATTTAAGTGGTTGGAATTCTCGCAGATTTTTGAGCTTGAATCTGAGCTCGAGATATAGGCAGTTCTGCGGCAGGCCTGCAGGGTACATGCCAGGGTGTTCAATTCTGCAGCAGGTTTTCAGCAGGTCTGCAGGAATCAAGCGCAAGCCTGCTGGGTTCATGCCGGGGTGATTTTTTTTAAATGTAGTTGACCTATAATGTGTAAAGCTTGCGGCAGCCCACCTAATCTGCCGCAAGTCTGCGTGGTACACGTGGCAGGTGAACTACACTGGCATGTACCGCGCAAGATTGCTCCATATTTAAACTACGTGTATCATACAAGCTTGCGGAAGGTGACCCATATTTTGGCGAGACTATCAGATCCCGAAAATTTGTCTGAAATAATCTGCTCAATTTTTTTCGCTTTTGAAATTACGCCTTAAAATAAGAAGTAGCAGGTCCCTTTTTGACACCTTCTTCTGAATCTGAACACCATTAAAACCTATTACCTCATTATCGGGACTTCCACATGAGACCTAGATTACTCACCGGTTGATGAAAAATCATATACATACGTCAGTATCCCCTCTCTCCCCCTTCCCCCCCCCCCAAGCGACTAATTTTCTCACGTTTTTGTTATTTTTACACAAGTCTGTAATCGAATTTTTCACTCATTTTCCCTATGTTTTCAACAAGCCAGGTTTACTATACCTACAGTATTCTTTGTTGTTTTTGTTTTTTCGCACTTATGCCCTCCCTCAACGCCAGCTGAAATAAAAACATTTATGTATTTAACGACAAAAAAACACATGTTTCACATACATACATCGATGTGTATGTATGTTGTTATGCTTTTGTGATAATAGAGCAAGAAGGGAGGAGAGCTCTTGCTCTGATGGCTCAAAAAACCTCCCCGGGACCCATGTGTGCATGAGTAGGATGGCTGGCTGAAGAAGAAAGGCAGAAGGCAGGTGCTTTCCGAAATTCCTTTCATTCTTCTTTCTCTCTCTCATTTAGCCCCCCACAACAACAATGATTTGTTGTTGGTTTTTTCGAATTGGTCTGAATTTTAGAAATTCTCGAAATTTTTTATTTTTTGAGTATGTTGTGGGTGATTTACTTTAGGATTTTTTCTATTTTTGTTTTATATATTTTTAATGGTACCTAGGGTACTGTATGTTCATCGTTGCCTGGTTACAGTTTTCAATCGGGAAAACAACCTTTAAAATATAACGTAAAAATAAAATATTAAAAAAAAGAAAAAAGAAATTAGCCGATGGTGGGGATCGAACCCGCGACCCAGCAATCCACACGCATCTCCTCTCCTTGTTGCGCCACGCCGCCACGTTCCTCAATTATTTCTAATTGCTTATACGTTATCGCTACTTTTCCGCTTTTTTGCGACAAGAACACTTTCACGAATGACGTCAATTGAATTTTCCTATCAAATTCCCATGTCGTTCGTTTCGTTTCGTTTCGTTTCAGACCGCCACCTGCTGTTTGGCATTCAAGTAACTGCAAGGTAGCTTCTCTTTTTTGGCCTCCCTTTTTCAAAAAATAATTGTTTTGTAATTATCGTCAGCATTTTCGAAAGGATTAGGTGGTTTTCATGAGCGCAAAGTTCAAAACCAACCAAATGACTAATCAATTTGTTTATATATATGTGTTCAAAACTGTCAAAAATGATATATATCCCGTGCGCGATCAAATCCCCCCATCAAACAAACAGTTCAATATCATTCTCTATCTTGCTCCATAGATTCCTTTAATTCTCAAAAATGGTCCGTTTTTTCTCCTCGCGAATCGCTCGAGAAATGGTAAGTCAACTGAAAATAATACCCAGAAAAGCTTGAGAATGGAGAAGGGGAAAAAAATGGAGGGTGTCAAATTACTAAAGACCCCCCTCCTTCACAACATTCCAATCTGTACTTCTCCTTCTTTTGTTTATTTGCTCGCCGTCTTTTTTAAGATATGGAATAGGAGTTTGGTTATTTATAACCATATGAATCTTTAGTTTTTCATAGATATGGCTATTTAAAATTCTGTGATTTCTCACATAAGTTTCTGAACTTTCTATTTGAGTATTCTGAACACGCAAACTTTGAAGTTTTACGTATAGAGAAAAGGTGAAACATGACTTTTTACATGTTATTCAAAGGTTGGTAAAAAATTAAAAAATAATAAAAAATTTAGCAGACGGTGGGGATTGAACCCGCGACTTCACGCGTGATAGAAATCTCACTTCTCTGCTGCGCCATGTACATGTTTCTGTATGCTTCTCAATTATTAGAATACTCTCGCTGTTTTTATTCTTTTTGAATTTCTTGAAGGATAGCCCCAAAAGTGAACTCTGTTGTCATATGACAGCTTTAAAAATTTTTTCTCGTTCAAAAAAAATTGCGAAACACATGATCTCACGAAAAAAATGCACCTTTTTTGCCGGATATGACTTCTCAGGTTACATTTCCCATTCTGATTCAAAAGTGTTTTCGTTAGCACATTTAATTTTAAAAAGAAAAATAAGTTCACCCAAATGGATTCGATCCAGCGACCTCACGAATCAAAGGCGCGAGCGCACCCGGCTGAGCTAGATAGACATGCGTGCTTGCATTTGCGATTGCCAATATAAACCTATACGCTCTGGAACTTTTTCAACCTCGAGCTTATGACTCAATTTCTCATATGTTCCCCTCTTTCGTCACAATAATCGTTGAACTTTCTCTGCGGTTTTAACCCCAACCGATCACTCATTCTTTGCCGCTCTTTTTATCACCCCTAATCCCAAGAACAGTTGCTTTTCCCCAACTTTTTCGCGTTTGCAAGCATACAAATTCCTTTCTCAAATTTCAAAGGTGGTCCCATTCTTTTGCAAGAAAAAAAATTTTCTTATGTGTTTGAAAATGATGTGACAGAGGTCACTCAAAAAAAAACCCCCAAAATTTTTGTGTAAAAATAATTCAGTGGCCACTTTCTTTCACTACTATATACTCTTTCTCTTCAAATATTTTTTGTGCATTCAAAAAATGCAGAAATTTCAGGCAGTTCGAGCTGAAAGAATGGCGATTCCATCGAATTTGATGCAATTTTCGGAGGATATTATTAAGCAGTTAACACCAGAGGAGATTGACGAGTTTAGAGAAGCATTCATGATGTTTGATAAGGATGGTAATGGTACGATATCGACAAAGGAGTTGGGTATTGCGATGAGGAGTTTGGGACAAAACCCAACAGAGCAGGTATTGTCCTGGATATACAGTACGGAGCTAGAGAACGACTAGAGAGTGGAGAGTGACTAGAGATGAGAGATGAGAGAGGCTAGAGATAGGAGAGAGACTAGAGATAGGAGAGAGACTAGAGATAGGAGAGAGACTAGAGATAGGAGAGAGGCTAGAGATAGGAGAGAGGCTAGAGATAGGAGAGATAGGAGAGATAGGAGAGATAGGAGAGATAGGAGAGATAGGAGAGATAGGAGAGATAGGAGAGATAGAGAGATAGGAGAGAGGCTAGAGATAGGAGAGAGGCTAGAGATAGGAGAGAGGCTAGAGATAGGAGAGAGGCTAGAGATAGGAGAGATAGGAGAGAGGCTAGAGATAGAGAGATAGAGAGATAAAGAGATAGAGAGATAGAGAGATAGAGAGATAGAGAGATAGAGAGATAGAGAGATAGAGAGATAGAGAGATAGAGAGATAGAGAGATAGAGAGATAGAGAGATAGAGAGATAGAGAGATAGAGAGATAGAGAGATAGAGAGATAGAGAGATAGAGAGATAGAGAGATAGAGAGATAGAGAGATATATATCCATATTTTGATAAATGTGCTCGAAATTTTGATATATCAAATTTTGACATCCCATTTTAAATAAAGCACTTCAAAATATGATCAATTTCCAGGAAATAATGGAGATGATCAACGAGGTCGACATTGACGGTAACGGACAAATTGAATTCCCCGAATTCTGCGTAATGATGAAGCGAATGATGAAAGAGACCGACTCTGAAATGATTCGTGAAGCCTTCCGCGTCTTCGACAAAGATGGCAATGGTGTAATCACCGCGCAAGAATTCCGCTACTTTATGGTCCACATGGGCATGCAATTCTCCGAAGAAGAAGTCGACGAGATGATCAAAGAGGTTGATGTGGATGGTGACGGTGAAATCGATTATGAAGAATTTGTGAAAATGATGTCGAATCAGTGAAGAACTAGGCATTGATCTCTATCTTGTATCTAAGATGTATGTATACATAATTCTTGAAACCGGTCAATTTCAATTGAGCTTCTCTCAAATATCATTCCCCACCCCTTCCGTTTTTTTTTTCAAATGTGTTTTCCACCTCATATGAGTTGTGTATATGAAAATGAATGAAAAATGTTTCTCTTTATTTACAAAATAAGTTAATCAAGCAACCTGTATTAACAAATGTCAGGACAGTGTTCACAACACAGCTTCTCATTCCAGAATATCGTGCAGTACCTTTTCAAATGTGTTAACCTGGGTGACATGGCTTCGACACACGCTCTCGACATTTGAATCTGATCGAGTTCTTGACGTTCAGGGGACTGAGTAGAGGTGGTGGGCGCGAGAGTTTGTGTCTTGTAGCTTCTGAAGAATCCAAGTCAGCTTTCTACTAGACAGCCCAAATTCTCCACAGACTTTTCTATATTATTTCAGAACTCCTGTATTATTTTAGAACTCCTGTATTATTCTGGGACCTGTGTATTATTCTGAATGGGACCTGTGTATTATTATGGGACCCCTATATTATTCTGGGACCCTTATAATATACTGGGACCTGTGTATCATTATGGGATCCCTATATTATTATGGGACATGTGTATTATTCTGGGACCTGTGTATTATTCTGAATGGGACCTGTGTATTATTATGGGACCCCTATATTATTCTGGGACCCTTATAATATACTGGGACCTGTGTATCATTATGGGATCCCTATATTATTATGTGACCCCTATATTATTCTGGGACCTGTGTATTATTATGGAACCCTCATATATTTTTTAATGGGACCCTTATATTATTTTGGAACCGCTATATTATTATGGGACCCATATATTATATTGGGACCCCTATATTATTCTTGGACATGTGTATTATTCTGAATGGGACCTGTGTATTATCATGGGACACCTATGTATTTTTCAATGGGACCTTTATATTATTTTGGAACCGCTATATTATTATGGGACCCCTTTATTATATTGGGACCCCTATATTATTTTGGGACCTCTATATTATTTCTCTATTTTCTTCTAGGAATTCTATATTAATACGACAATTTTGAAATAGCTTTGTTCTGAAAATATTGGGTAAAATTTTAATCTCAAGATCATGATCCGGAGAGTCGATTTAGTATATCCCATAAATTTTTTGCAAAAAGAGACGCAGAGAAAAACAAATCTCAATAGAGCAAACTTCAACCAAAACTCGTTCAATTGAATAGCCGACGATTGGCGGGTTGTGCTGTATGCTATGTTTTATACACTGGCTTCCTAGATTCTAGAAAAACTTCATAGGCTTTTACATATTCTTTTTCTTAAAATACGACCCAATTAGATACTTCATAATTTTTTTCATAACAATTTTCGGGGGATAAAAAATATCCCATGATGATCAGGAGGTCAAACTACATAAGTACACAAATTTCGAGAAAAAAGTTGTATGCAGTAGCTATCTCCCTTGTAAGCTCTACAGACAGCTACACAAAACATAGCAAATAGCAAAACCCCAAAAATGTCGAACACACTTACCTATAACTTGGTTCACTATACGCATCTTGATTCGGATAGTTATTCTCCTTCAAAAATTGTACTACGTCACTATACGAGGTTGTCATTCTGCAATTTTTTTCATTTATTTATATTTTAAATTTCCTGTTTCACTCCTTACCTATAATTGAACTCGACAGTATAACAAGCAGCAATTCTCGCAGTGTTGTGTAGACATTGCAAAGCCCATCCAGTCTTACAATCCTCCATATTACAATAGAAATATGACAAAGAGTCGCAGTTCTCTGCGTTTCTATTAAAGCAGCATTCACACTAAAAACATTTTGAGATTTCTTAGGAAATTTTAAAGTGACCCACGTCTCTTGAACCAGCGAACCATCTGGATTTAGATATGGCTGGTTTGTCAGCAGCTATGAGGTTGAGAAACACTTGGAAGCGACCACGCTGAAAACTATTTTAGTGCTCTGAACCGTTTCAGAAGAAATCTCACCCCTTTATTCAACCGCTTCTTGATCTCATCATCAATTCCTTGAGCTTTACTCTTTATCAGATTTTCCAATTGACTTCTGTTTGGAAGTTGAATGGTTCTTCGGAAGTTATACTCATTGGCCTCGATGTTATGGCATTTGGAGATGGGGGTGTCGGTAGGGGATTTGGATAGGAATTTGTGTTGGCCATCGCCGAGTTCTTTTTCGACAGCTTCGGAGACTTGGCATAGATCACAGTAGCGGCTGAAGTAGATGGGATATTAGCTGATCAAAAATACAGTTTCTCGGTTTACCAGAAGATTCACTGGGTACCCAGAAGGTTCATTGGGTACCCAGAAGGTTCATTGTATACCCACGAGGTTCACTGGGTACCCAGAAGGTTTACTGAGTACTCAAGTGATTCACCGAGACTCCAAAAGATTTACGGGGTACCCAGAAGGTTCACTGGGGTACTCAGAAGGCTCACTGGGTATCCAGAAGGTTAACTAGGTACCCAGAAGGTTAACTAGGTACCCAGAAGGTTCACTGGGTACCCAGAAAATTCACTGGGTACCCAGAAGGTTCACTAGGGTACTCAGAAAGTTTACTGGATACTCAGAAAGTTTATTGGGCATCCAGAAAACCCACTGAGTGCCCAGAAAATCTATCGGGTTCACAAACGATCCATGAGGTATCCACAAAATGTTTTGGGTACCCAGAAGCCTCACTAGGAACATATAGGGTCCACTAGCAACTGAGAATATTCAATTGGTACCCAGAAGGTTCCCTGGGTACCCTGAAGATTCACTAGGTACTCAGAAGGGTCACTGGGTACCCAGATGGTCTGTCGAGTCCCCAGAAAGTTAACTGGGTACTCAGAAGGTATGTTGAGTCCCCAGAAAGTTCACTGGGTACTCAAATAATTTACCAAGACCCCAGAACATTTACCGGGTACCCAAGAAATTGACCGGGTACCCAGTAACCCATCCAGTTCCCGAGAAATTAATTGGTATCCATTAAATCCACTGCGTACCCAGAAGATTCACCGGGAACCCAGAAGACCCACGGGGTTCCCAGAAGATTACCCGGTTACCTTAAGAATCCACTAGATACCCAAAACATCCAGAGGATATACTGGGTACCCAGAAGGTTCATTGGATACCCAGAAGATTCACTGGGTACCCAGGAGACATGGAAAAGTTTCCAAATGGTCCTCTATGTTCACAAAATGTCCACCGTGTTCTCAAACAATCAATAAGGTCCCCAGAAGGTTCACTGGGTACCCACAAAACTCACCAATAGGTTCTCCCATTCCTCTCAACAATCCCACTATTATCATCGCATTTCTGAGACAGAAGGCTCGTCTCCGGAATCATTGTATATGGTAGATCAAATCGTATTCCAGCAGGTCCTTCGATAATCGGCACTTGGAGGGTTACCCCAATCTCACCGGCCAGATATCCAAAATTCTTTGACACCTTGATTTTTTTGAAGTCAAGTGAATAGTTGCCAGGCGCCCGGATGTAGTAGACCCGGTTACCGCGCTCGTTGACAATTTGTATATCGTCTTCAGATACCTTTATCTCATTTTTCACTGAAGTTTTTGTTTGTTTTTTTTTTGAAGTGGTCCACTACTTACCTCCTCTACAATTATATAAACTAACTTCATCGATTAAAATATACAAATCATCATTAGAACTGGCTAGAACTTTAAAAATCAGGAAAATCAATGGACCCAATAATCGGAGACATGACATGACCTGAAATTTTCAAAATAAATACACAAATATATGAAATAAGCATAAAATAATACATACCAGTACGGATTGGATGAATGTGGAAAAAAAAGTGAAATGCCTTATTTGAATGGCAACAGAAGACCGGTCCGGATTTGTGTCTGCGTCTCTGCAAATCACATCATCTCTCACTATGGCTATGGCGATTTCAAGTTTATATTTGGAACGAATTTTGGGATTAGTAAAACACAAAGTATCTAGACAAAAATGATCATAGGAAAATATATCTCTATTTCAATTTTACAAGGGGAAAAGTAAAGTACACAAAAAGTCGAGGCGGGTGATGAAAACGAAAACGAAACGGATAAAAGCCGGCCAAAAACAACAATTTCGTTCGTTCGTTATCACGTCGTCTCTTTTCTCCTCCGATTTTCGAATTGGGGTCAGGTAGATTTGATGCGAATAGTAGAAAGTAGCACTATATACATTTGAGAAATATCATATTATACAATACAATATGTCAGAGATGATGTCTCTGTTCCGTTTTGTGTGAAGAGACCAGTTGTTTTTTCTTTTCGTTGTTGTTGTTGTTGTGTGTTTTGCTTGATGGGATGACTAAGGTTCAAAGGATGTTGAGATAAATGATCAACACAAAAATGGTTTTGGTTAAATTTATCCGGCGTAGACTGAAGAGTACCTGGTCACATCATGTTAGCCCAATGAAAAATGGGAAAAAGGTGAGAGGGAAGACGTGAGTGGAGACGCAGACACGTTAACCGGAGCAAGCACGCTCTTTTTCATTGCAAATCGCCTTCTCTCAAAAAGAATCAACATTTCGCACATTTAACTTCACGTTTTTGTTGTTGGCTTTTTCATTTTTAAAATAAAATAATATTTTCTGTGGATTTTCCAAAAAGAAACACAAAAAATACACGTTTTTTTTGTTCGATCGAAAAAAACGAGAACTGATCAACAAAACAACGATTTTTTTGCAATAAAATTTGGAAATGAATATGTGTATTTTCGCTCTAATGAGACTGTCTGCGTCTACGCCTCACGTCCTTCCTCTCACATGTTTACCTTTTAACAGGGTGTGTGGTATTCTTAGCGGTTCATTTTTTAACACATGAAACATGACCCGAAAATACAGAATCGTTGTAATTTCTGGCTTCAGTTTTTTTTGTATGAAATCTAGAACTATTATAGAACCAGGAGAGGTCTTGCATAAAGTAATGTTTTAAAAACTAACTTTTATAATTTCGCGCAGTTTGGAAGCTTGGAATGTTCTAAAACTTCTGAAAAATTGGAAAAAAATTTCCGAAAGTGATCTATAATAATATATCATCTTCTAAAAAAACTGAAAAATAGCTGCAAACTGAAAAAAAATACTCAAATTGTATTCAAGTCACACGTTTATTATTAAAATTGACCTTGAAAAGTTATTTCTAGGCCACGCGACCAAGTGTGCTCTAATGCAAATGAAAAATGTTATCTTGTCTTGAATATGTAACATTAGGGTTCATAATAACAGGCTGAATTCAGTTTTGTCGAAGAAAGTTTGAAGAGAATGAAATTACTGTAGCTGACGAATGAAAAACACAGAATTCGACGCGCAAATCTGTGTCAACGCTATCAAGAACAACAAACATAAACATTTATCAGATAAGTGTCCATCAGTAGTGTATCTATTTATCCTTGGCTATGATCCATTGTGTACAACTACATATTTCAGTAATTATTCATTATACAAAAAAAAAAAAAATAAACTCTTACTGTTAGCTGTGTATTTTTTATAGCATTGTTATAACTTTTGAAAAAAAATTGTTATAACTTAGAACTCAACTATAGAAATATCATCTTACGATTAACTATATAGTTTTTTATAGCTCTTCTGTAGCTTGTTACACCAAACATAATTGGAAGAGGATCTAATGCAGGAAATAAAACATCAGTCACCGATACGAGACTACTTATATTGCCCAAATTGAATTCAAATAATAATGAAAATAAGATAATGTTAGTAGGAATATGTAAAAGTACCACTGGGATCAATGTTTGGGTAACCAATCGGGGAAAAATCGGCAAGCTTGCGACAGTTTGTCGCAAACTTGCGGCAATTTGTCTCAAACTTGCGACATATGGCTGTCGCAAGGCTTGCGGTGTTCTTGCGCCAATAGTCGCAAGCTTTGCGACATCTAGCAGCAAAACTACTGCACGGCTTGCGACACCCTTGCGCCAGAAAAAATGTGTCGCAAGTTTGCGACAAACTGCCGCAAGCTTGCGACAAGGAAAAAGCCTTGCGACACTCTTGCCGTTTTTTCCCCGAGCAGTGCGTAATATAGTTGCTTTTGTAATTTATTGTATTTTTTAGAATGTCGAGGAATATCTTTTATCATTTTTGCGAGTTCTAAATAACACTTTACTCCATAGAACAACATCGTTGATATAGATAGAGATACTATTACCCAGATAATGCACTAATTCATAAGTATTATCTTTATGCTTTTGATATACGTAGGCTCCAACCCCCACTTCTTCGATTTGATAATCAAACGCAGTGAGAATAGGACAATTCATAACACTGTTAATCTGAACAGTTGGACGGAGCAAGAAAAACGTTGTAATGCTCCAAACTACCCCGGCGGATATTGGAATTGTGACCCAGAACGCCAAACGGTAATCATTGAAAGTTTTAAGGTATGGGGATCAGTTTCAATTTTTATTTTAAAGGTAAAGTTTCAGGTTTCAACTCTCACCCTATGGCGACAAAATATCTATAGATAAAATGAATTGGGAACATACTAAATGAAGAGCCGAAAAGGCCACATAGCAGAATATACATTATGAACTTGGGAAAAGTTCCGATTTTTGAAGCGAAAACCATGAAAATCGAGCCATATGTGAAGATGATTGGAGATACCACAACGTCTAGAATTGAATAACATATTTCGAAACATGAAATGTATAACATCAAATATTTGTAGGCTCCTTGTTGTGGAGGGCATAGCGAATCTAGGAAGCTGTACGCATAACAGATCTTAGTTTGGGCGGTTCAGTGGTATTTTATCGTGTGTTGCAGTAGAGCCATCCGCTCTGATCCAACAGAGAAAGATCAAGA
This sequence comes from Caenorhabditis sp. 38 MB-2015, assembly GCA_900536415.3. Taxonomy (NCBI): domain Eukaryota; kingdom Metazoa; phylum Nematoda; class Chromadorea; order Rhabditida; family Rhabditidae; genus Caenorhabditis; species Caenorhabditis quiockensis. The sequence goes on along the minus strand of LR548669.1, from coordinate 39,340 downwards.
ATAAACAATAACAACAAAGGTACAAGCAATCATTTATGAGAGGCTATTAGAACCTCTGACAGGAGTCAATTATCCGTTATCAGGTGCTCTCATGTGACGTATGATGGTGCTTGTAAACGGTGAAGGCGAAGGTGCCAAGCGAGCCGCTGAGACGATGACAAAATGAATAAAAGCTGAAAGGAATGCCGAAGAGGCCGATTCCCAGCGAACTACACAGTTATTTAGAGCAACACTATTTTATTCTTTATTGTACTGTTTGTGAGGTGATTGACAATTGGATAATGGTGCTTGGCGTACCATTATCAGCACAATCGAACCGTATCAGTTTCTTGTAGAATTATTACTTTGTCCTGTAGCAATTAGGTGCTTTTTTAGGAAAAGAAAAGAAAAGTAAAAAGTGAAGTGTGTGTGTGTTGCGGCCGCTGTGTATCGAGAGTAAGATACGCGTGCGGTTACTGTGTTCGCTGAGCGTCGACTCCTTCGTTTTGGAGGATGTTTGAAATTATTTATTTATTTGTGAGATATGTTTTCCGTTCCTTTTCCCTTGTATGTATCGCGTCCGCGACACTCCTAGTTCTTTTGGTGACATGATTAGGAATGATTAGGAAAATAAGGAAAATGTTGAGGAGGATCGCGATGAATGCGGAGACAGTTTCAAGATTGGTTACAAATGTTTTCCAGTTCATAATAAAAAGGGAGAAGGATAACACTAAAAAATGAAACGGTTCTTTGAACTTCATAGATTATTTTCTTAGTTTCCGATAATACACAACAAAGATCTTTGCTGCATAACGTGGGGCAAAAATGACAAAAAAAAATTTCGATGCATGGGGGACCGAACCTAGGTCGCACGACCAGAAGACGCTCGTGCTAACCAGTCGGCCACTGGGAAAGGACACTCGCTCGACCTTTTTCCAGGCAGTGTTTCATTGTTTTTTTTTTTTTAATTTTTGTGTCTCCTTAGTTTCTTCTATATTTCATTTGGTTCTGATTGGTTGGCAGCGAAAAAGTATTTATAATGAAATGCAAAGAAGTGTTACAAAAATAGGATATTTTTTTAATTTCCGATAAAAACAAAAACAAAGACTTTTGTTTTCGAGAATATACTAATCATGACCTCGATATAAATAAACTGTTTTTAGGTAGGCTGACATGAAAACAGAGAAAAATGCTTTATTTGGTTCTAATTTGTCTTCTAACAAAAACGTTAATTATAAGATGATACTTCTTGAATCTCGTTCACATATTGCTCCCAATTCATTTTTAGAGGATAATCAGATATAGTATGGATGCATTTACATAGTGAATACTATACTTTCCCATGAGATTCTTCAATTTCTCATTATTTTCTGTTCAAGCAGAAAGAAGCATAATTATTTTAGGATACAAACTTCTAATTTATAGCCACCCCCTCGAAAAGAAGAATATTGATTCTGAAAACAAATAAAAACCAACTTGTTTTAATGAATTGGGTATTCGAAGAAAAACAACGAGACTGCGCTTGCCTCTTGTTTAGCGCAGTGGCTCTCAATATTTACGATGATTCAAATATTTTTAGCCTGAAAGGTTTACAACAGTTGTTTTAATGAATTAGGTATTCGAAGAAAAACAACGAGGCTGCGCTTGCCTCTTGTTTAGCGCAACGTCTCTCAATATTTACGATAATTCAAATATTTTTAGCTTGAAAGGTTTACAACAATGCAAGGAAACAATACATTTTGGATTGTTGAAAACTTCTTAACATTTCATCTCAGTTCAGGTAGATATGTACATCAGTATATTTATGAATTTATAAATATCTTTGGAGAAAAGTACAGGAAATTAAAAAGGAATATGGTGTTCTTAAAATAAATATCTACTTTATTCACAAAAAATAAAATGCTCAACTAGGTTTTTCAAATGGTATGATTCTTGTTATATAGTGTTTAATAGCATTTCTATAACTTTTAACAATGAACATTGCTGGAAGAGGGTCTAACACAGGGAAAAGGGCAATTGTAACAGACACTATACCACTACTATTCCCCAAATCTAGTTCAAACAAGACTGAAAATATAAGTATATTACAAGGGACGTGTAAAAGTAAAACAGGGATTAATGTCTGGGTGACTAGTGCGTAGTATAATTGGGATTGGAGTGCGTTATACTTTTTCGAATATCGAGGAATGTCTTTGATCAGTTGCTCGATTTTCATGTAACAGTTGATTCCAAAATATAACATGATAGACACCGAGATCAACATCATCACCCATAACATGCCAACAAAGATAATCGATTTGATACCAGGCTCATAGGTACCATCGTCATTTTCCTGATATATATAAGGACCAATGTATGAAATCTCATTCATTTGCAGGTCAAATTCTGCCAAGATAGGAAGTTCCATGAATTTATCAATTTCAGGAATGGGTCGTAATAAAAAGTATACCAAAATGGTCCAAAGAATTCCGGATAAAATCGGACCGACGACCCAATAAACTATACGATAACCTTGAAATGTTTTGAGATGAGAAGATCTGCAATGACTCATCTATCCATGTATGTATCATCTCGGACCTACCCAGCTGCGACAAAATATCTATATATAAAATGAATTGGGAAAACTGTCAATGAGGTGCAAAAGAATCCACAATACGAGGAATGCATCATAGTTGTCACAATCTTGGGAAATATGCTTGAATTTGTAGTGAAAACCAAGAAGCATGATCGATGAGTGAAGATGATTGGTGATAGGATCAGGTCGAGAACGGCGTAGGAGGTTTCGAAAAACGAGATGAATAACATCAAATATTTATAGGATCCAAGCTCTTTTGGTGATTTTGTCATAATTAGTTGGATGAGGAATAGGTTGAGAAGAAAGGAGATGAACGCTGAAACTGTTTCCACGTTGACAACAATTGATTTCCAGTTCATTTTGAAGTATCTATGCACAGAAGATGTGTATACAAGTTAGAATGAAATAGAAAAAGGGGTGTTTTCGTAAATGGTATACTGTGATTTTAATTTCCGGCTGAAAATCTTTGTTTTCAGCAATGTAATAAACATGTATAAAAATAGAATTTAACAAAAGTACAACTCGTCTTGGATCTATGTATTAACAAGTGTCTAACTTTTCGGCTCTGTACTAGTATAGCGGTCCCTGAGGAATATAGCGGTCCCTGAGGAATATAGCGGTCCCTGGGGAATATAGCGGTCCCTGGGGAATATAGCGGTCCCTGAGGAATATAGCGGTCCCTGAGGAATATAGCGGTGCCTGGGGAATATAGCGGTCGGGCGAAAGCGATAGCGATAGCGGCGAAAGAAAAAATTTAAATTCAATTTGAGAGACGCAGACAAAACCGCGGGCGAGCCGCGACTTGGCAAACAGCCAATCAACGGTTTAATAAGGGAACCGCGACGCAAGCGCGAGCGAGCCGCGCTCGCATACCCCAACGAGAGATTTTCAAATTTTTTTCGCGGGGTGAAAAGTTTTTTTTACAGCAACAATATAACATGAGTTATTTTTCGACAAATGTGAGAATGTATTCACCTCACAAACTGAAGGCCCTCCAAGCTTAGTTTGAGAAACTGTTCTCGTAAACCAGGTTTCACAAATATCACGGAAAATATGGCTATAAACGACAACAATGTTTCTGTCAATTTTCATTTGTCGAGACATTTGATCAATG
>LR548669.1:0-35519 GCA_900536415.3 Caenorhabditis sp. 38 MB-2015 | reverse complement strand
TTCCTCAGGGACCGCTATATTCCTCAGGGACCGCTATCTTCCTCAGGGACCGCTATATTCCTCAGGGACCGCTATATTCTTGACGGACCGCTATAGTCTTGACGGACCGCTATACTCCTCAGGGACCGCTATATTCCTCAGGGACCGCTATATTCCTCAGGGACCGCTATACTAGTATAGAGCCAACTTTTCTATGTATTATGTTATAGCAGACAACTAAACTCGTCTATTGTCGGTGGCTTGTTTTTTCCAGTTTTGTGTTCACGAAAAAAGACCAGATACTTGATCTTGATCAGATAATAAAAGTTCGAAATATAATGCGTCTTTTCTTTTCCTTCTTTGGGATCATATCCGCATTATTATTTATGTTCGAACTATTCAAACTTATTCTAGTTTTAATATCCCTATGTATTATTATCGTATTTTTCTTTGTAAATCATGTTGATTTTGTGAATCAAACCTATAATCAAAAAGACAGGATATATCACCATAAATTTGATAAAACATGTGAAGTTGAAGAATGGAACAAGGTGACGACTAGTGAAGTTCCAAGGGAAGCGTTTCTTCGGAAATTGGCAGGTAGACGAGTCACAGGCACTGAAGGGTTAAGTGATGGTGAACTACGACTTCTATCAGCGTATGTGTATCATGATGAAATTGTGGTGACAACAACAAGACAACGGACCAATGAAGTTGGGTGAGTTGTATTTTTATCTGTCACCATAAATTTGAAAAATCAAGCCTCAATTAGGTATCCAACAAATTGAAACCAATTACCTTCAAGAGATGCTTTATTGCTGATGTAACTAATGTACCCTCCGTTTGGTGTACACAGAGGAGACCATCAATGACGTCATTAACATCTGAATTTAAAAAAAAAATTAATTTTGAACTCAAATATCATTTGTTGTCCATCTACTCATGCACTTTCTAAAAGTTACGGTGTGTTTTTCTTCACCTCCGCCATGAAAAAAAATGGTAGGAGAAAAAGAGCGATAGGGTAGAGACGGAGAAGAAAAGGGGAGGTGGCGGCGGGAATTTGAATTTCAAATGGAAAATCCTAAAAAAAAAACGAACAATTTTATAAGCGACGCGTGTTGCGTGTCTGTCAATAGAGCACGCTTTCTCTCCTCTCCCCTTTTTTTCTTCTCATGCCGTTGCAGAGGGGGAAGGTATTTTTTTACACACCGTGTTTTTATAATTCACCCAATGACTAGGTGTATTTAACGTAAAGATTTGCGCTCTATTGATAATATTTGTTTCTCTAACCACTCTCTACAAAGAGATACACTCTCTAGGCTTATTGCGATTTTCAGAAAAACGATATATTGTCGATATTATGATTGCCATCGTGTTGAGATCCCCAACTCTACCTTCAAGTCGTTCCTCTTCCCAATGACCGCTGTTCATTGTGCTCGCCGAGCTGGAGCCGAGTTCATCTCACTCAGTTTTGAACTATCGGATGTTGCGCCCAAACCAATATCATTTGTGAAACGATTAGCCAAAAGTTAGTCCTAAATTCTCTCTCTCTCTCTCTCCCTCTAGGGTGTTTTATTTCAGAACCACAGCATGAGCTTGGTGTCTGTGCTGGTCAAATATATGGGCCTGATAGAAAATGGATGGATCTTGTAGAATTTGTGGAGCATCACAAGATTATTGGCGCGACGATGTTTTATTTTACGGTTTTTGAAATGGAAGCATACTCACAGAAATTATTGAATGAGTATGTGAGAACTGGATATGCAGAAGTGACAAATGTGGAGACAGAGTACACAGAAATGTTCTCCTATGCCCATATGATTCAGCTATATGACTGTAATTTTCGGGCAAGATATCATACCAAGTGGTTGCTGAACATTGATCATGACGAATTTCTGATGCCAAACCATACAAACTTCTTAAACTTCATTGATACATTAACCCCCAATTTCGCTGAAATCATATTTGCGATGCGAAGGATACACAAATTTGAACAAAGCCTGGAAGTATATAGCACCACTAAGGAAGTGATTGATAATATTCAAATGTCGAAATATAACAAGACAGCTCGCCCAACTTTCCGATCACCTAAAATTATAGTTCAACCAACAAAGGTAAACTTATTTTTAGAGAAAAAAGTACATCAACTTTGTCTTTAGGTAGAAGCAATCCACATTCATTGGGCACTTGGTCGCTCACCTGGTTATCGAACTATCAGTATCCCTAAGTCCATCGCTATGGTGAATCACTATCGAGGGGATACTGGATTGTTGAACCCTGGGGTCATAGCAAAGTCGCTCACTCAAGTGAATGACAAGACACATATGGAGTTGATGGAGAGGAATGTAGTGGAGACTGTGGAGTATGTTTTCAAGAAGCATAATGTGACGTGTGAAAGTATACCAGATGCATGGAAGAATATGACCATGGATTATTTAAAGAAAATAAAGATTTGTTGATTATATGTAGTGTTATTAATGAAGTTCATGGATTTCGATTTCTTATAATGTAAATAAAGATAATCAGAATATTTACGCTAAATTAGTACTTTGAGCAAGGAGCAAACATTGATAATATGTTGCTTTACGTCCAGTGACGTCATAAGTGTGTGAACTGTCGTCACCGTGTGCGCGTGAAGTGTATGCACTTTTTTTTAAAAAGAAACAAGGAAATAAGTGAAGTGTGTGTTTTCTGTTATCGAGTTCTGAATCTATTGCCAGATCAAATAGTGCGATTCTGATGACATCACTATTTTGCACTGTATGCTAAAACAAGTTTTGTAGCTTGTGTGAGAATCTATTAATCTCCTAGAAACCATCGGGTTACTGTAGATCCAGAAATGTTTAAATGGCTTGTAGAATACTGATTTGATAAGGATTGTACTAGGGCAGTGCTATCTAGAAAAATTTGAAGAGATGATGTAGTTCTATGTACTCGAAAAATATACCAACGAAAACTACTCTAGAATATAACTAGCATAAGTACACCCGAACGATATCTTAAGAAGTACACAAGCAAGTACAGTACTCTCTAGAACAGCACTGCAAATTTTCGGAAAATTAAAAATATACAATGATGACCAGGAGGTTGAACTCTATAAGTATATAATTTTTTTGAAAAAAAAAAAAATTGAGAGTAGAAGCTCGCCTTGTAAGTATACTATGTACTAAACCAGATGTTCCTGTTTCTTGTCAAACGTCAACCGGGGCAGTTCCCAACCTGAACCAGAACCTAGTTATATTAGAGACAAATCCACAGTTCTTATATTTTCAAAATTCCAAAAGCCAGCGGCAACATTCGAAATCTGTTTGGACTCGAGTCCATTTCGAATCGTATTTCGAATCTTTTGGCAGAGGAGATCACTATTTTTCATCGAATCGTCTATTGGAACAAGTTTCTATACAACTTTAATTTTTTTTAAAAGATCTGCTATAATACTTTTAAAAATATTTCTTGAACTGGTTTGACTAGCGTAGTTTAGCAAATGTTGTGACTATTTTAAATGGAACCAGCATATGACTTGATCCAAGAGTTATACTTGCATTTCAACGTGTTTTTTTTCAGAAAAAATAACTTTGAGTACTGACTCCAGTTTTGTATACGAACATATTCAATGTCTTCAAAGTCTATTTCAAAAACTTCATCACATCAAAAAGGACATTGTTTAGATGTGGTCGCGGATAAACAAGATCTTCAACAACGATGAAGTGGTGTTGATGTTGTGTTGCGATTTCCTGGATTAATAAAAGATGTAGATCAAATATTTTTCTAGAAATATGTTAGGTAGATGAAGAAGCAATATGATGTCTAGATAAATTGGATTTGTTAATAGTGATATCAAGATCGAGGTACAGTTCTCTATCAGCGACAAATTCTACGGGTCGAATAATCTCCATGGATCAATTTATCACCATTTAAAAGATTCTGGTTCTTGAAGATTTTCCTATTAAAAAAAATAAAGTAATTTCATATAGGATTGTAAAAACAAACGCCCGTTCGCCCGCGCCCGTTTGCCTGCACGCCCGTTCATCCGTTTAACCGTTCGTCCGTTTGCCCGAATGCCCGAATGCCTGTTTGTCCGTTTGTCCGGTCATTTGTTCGAGACAAATAATAAAGAAAAAACAAGAAAAAAGACAAACGTGCAAACGGATGAACGGGCGAACGGGCGAACGGGCAAACGGGCAAACAGGCGAACGGGCGTTTCGGAAAACCGGCGAACGGGCGGCCCGATTTTGCAACCTTAAAATCATATCAACCTTCTCCACTTAAAAATATTGTTATAATGTTGTAGAAAAAGGTCACGTATTTATGATATGCGTGAGTTCAACGTTTCTTTTTTAATAATCTTTGCCACAGTATGAAAATAAGTCATTTTCAGCAAATATATCATCTGACATGTCAGCAAAACTGAAAATATCCACGAATAATGTTTCTGTGGAACTATTCTTGTCCTATCTTTCTGAACGACACTTTTCGATAATCGCACTAGCAAATCTCGATTTCCAATTAAGTTTTTCTGATGGTACCAATATTTTGTCGGTTAGAACAGGTTTGTGTATCTTGATATGTATCTCAACGCCCTATAATCCTTGACAAAGGGGTACTGTAGTTTCGATGAGGGATCCTAATGAGAAAATAGGGGTTTTAGAATATATGTACAGAGGATCTCAGACACCTAAGAATGTGTATAATATGCTTAATTTTTTTCTGCTACTTCTGTTTTAACTTAGCACCACCATTAAAGTAATCAGGGACCCCTAGAGCATAATCAAGAAGATTCAGTGGCTTTTTAGATGTTTGGAACTGTTTGTATGCACAGGCAAAAAAAAAAGTATCTTTTTGCGGATATTTAGCCAATAATATCACGAAATATTTCAAAATTTTTGAAAATATTCTCCCGAAAACTGTGCGGCAAAAGCGCACATTTAGTGTGCGGACCATTGCCATTTTCAGACGCGACATTCTCCTCCCATTTTTGCAGAAACATGTTTTTTATTTTGGAAAAGTCCGTAACTAATTTTTTCTGAAGAAAAAATACTTTTTTTTTCACTGTGGTATGCATCCTATGCATACCACGCCACACTTTTTCAATCGCAGAAAGAATGTTTTTTGACGCCTCCTACAGAATTCATTCACCAATCCAATTTAGCGGCTTCACCGATTGCGAATGAGATATGAGAACGAAATATAAAAAGAGGCAGATCATAGTTTTGTTATTTTAGTCTAATGTTCGAATTGCCTAAATTATTTTTGATTTTAATTTTGATTTTTATAACTTTCATCCTTCTAACTATCAATAAATCATATTTTGCTACTATTTTTGATGGTAAAAAAGATTCCGAAGACTATAATTTTTACAAAGATTGCGATTTTAAAACATGGAAGGATGTTACAACATCAAGAATTCCTAAAGGAAAGTTTCTTCGAAAACTGGCAGATAGAAGAATATCAGGAAGTGTGAGTCAATCAATCGTGGTAAAGTTGAAAAACTCTCGAAAAAATTGCAGGAAGGGTTGACCGATGGAGAACTACGACTTTTATCAGCGTATTTGTATAAAGATGAGATTGTGGTGACAACAACTAGGCAGCGTGCTAAGGAAGTTGGGTGAGTATTTTTGTATATCGGACTTCGGACATGGTAGGATTTGATAGAACTTGGGAAGACTTAGTAGGACATGATAAGATTGATAGGATCATGTGGGACCTTATGTGACCTGATAGTCACTGATAGGACCTAATAGGACCTGGTGGGATCTGATAGGATCTGGTAGTGCCTGGTATAATTATTAGGATCTGAAAAAACGCGGGTAGGCCATAGTAGGATCTGGTAGGACCTAATAGGACCTAGTAGGATTTGATAGGACCTAGTAAGACCTGGTGGAATATGAGAGAATCTGGTAGTGTCTGGTATAATTATTAGGATCCAACAAAATAGGGTAGGCCATGTTAGGATCTGGTAGAACCTGATGATACTTTTAGAACCTCGTAGGCTTTATAGAACGTCAAAAGATCTGGTAGTACCTGATAGAACCTGATGGGATTGATTAGACCTGATAAGACCTGGTAGGACCTGCTAGCATCTAGTAGGACCGGGTGAGATTTGATAAAAGCTGGTAGTACCTGGTATAGTTATTCGAAACTGATAAAACCGGGTAGAGAATGGTAGATTCTGGTAGGATCTGGTGGGACTTTTTAGGACCCTGTAGGCTTTATAGAACGTCAAAAGATCCGGTAGTACCTGATAGAACCTGATGGGATTGATTAGACCTGATAGGACCTGGTAGGACCTGCTAGCATCTAATAGGACCTGGTGAGATTTGATAAAAGCTGGTAGTACCTGCAATAATTATAAGAACCTGAAAAAACCGGGTAGAGAATGGTAGAATCTGGTAGGATCTGGTGGGACTTTTCAGGACCCTGTAGGCTTTATAGAACGTCAAAAGATCCGGTAGTACCTGATAGAACCTGATGGGATTGATTAGACCTGATAGGACCTGGTAGGACCTGCTAGCATCTAGTAGGACCGGGTGAGATTTGATAAAAGCTGGTAGTACCTGGTATAGTTATTCGAAACTGATAAAACCGGGTAGAGCATGGTAGATTCTGGTAGGATCTGGTGGGACTTTTTAGGACCCTGTAGGCTTTATAGAACGTCAAAAGATCCGGTAGTACCTGATAGAACCTGATGGGATTGATTAGACCTGATAGGACCTGGTAAGACCTGCAAGCATCTAGTAGGACCGGGTGAGATTTGATAAAAGCTGGTAGTACCTGCAATAATTATAAGAACCTGAAAAAACCGGGTAGAGAATGGTAGAATCTGGTAGGACCTTGTAGGACCTGTTAGCCTCTTTGAGAGCCCCGACAGTTTTTAATTTCCGAGCCCACTTTTTTTTTTTCAGAAAATCCATCTATTGCCGATACTATGATTGCAACCGTGTTGAGATCCCCAACTCTGCCTTCAAGTCATTTCTCTTCCCAATGACTGCTGTTCATTGTGCTCGGCGAGCTGGAGCTGAATTCATCTCACTCAGTTTTGAACTATCTGATGTGGCTCCTAAGCCAGTAGGGTTCATCAAACGATTGGATGAGAGTTGGTATCAGTTCCCTAAATCTATATGAATCATTGAAAATGTTTCAGAACCTCCTCATAATCTAGGCATCTGTGTTGGTCAGATATATGGGCCTGATAAAAAATGGATGAATCTCGTAGAATTTGTGGAGCATCACAAGATCATTGGGGCGACGATGTTTTATTTCACAGTGTTTCAAATTGATGAATATTCTCGGAGATTGTTGAATGATTACGTTAGAACTGGATATGGAGAAGTGACAAATGTAGAGACTGAATACAATGAGATGTACTCATATGCTCATATGATTCAGCTGAATGATTGCTTCTTTCGAGCAAGACATCATTCCAAATGGGTCATGAACATTGATCATGATGAATATCTTCTTCCTAATCATAAAAACTTCTTGGGCTTTATCAACTCATTGAGCTACCAATTTGCTGAGATGATTTTCCCAATGCGAAGGATTTATAAATCCCAACAAAGTCTGAAAATATATAACAATACAGAAGAGGTTGTCAACAATATTCAAATGTCGAAATATACTAAAGCTGGAACTATGAACTTTCGTGCAGCTAAAGTTTTAGTGCAACCAACAAAGGTGATATTTTTTGCAGAGAAAAGTCCGAAGATTTTAGGTGCAAAATCCAAAAACAAATTTTTCAGGTCGAAGGTATACACATCCATTGGGCACTAGGTGTTTCACCAGGATATCGAACGCTAACAATTCCAAAGTCAATAGCAATGGTGAATCATTATCGAGAAGATACTGGTTTGTTGGGATCTGGCAGGATTGGTGGTCAATATACCTTCGACGTCGATAAAAATCATGTAGAGTTGATGAAGGCGAGAATGGTGGAGACAGTGGAGTATGTCTTCAAAAAACATAATATCACTTGTGATTCTGTACCTGAAGATTGGAAAAGGTTGAGAATAGGATTTTTAAAACAAATAAATGTTTGTTGACTGATTCAAAAGTGTATAGTTTCTATATGAAACATCTCAGTATCGAAAACAAAAAAGAATCAGGTGTTGGTCAAATATATGGGCCTGATAGGAAATGAATGGATATTCTAGAATTGGTGGAGCATCATAAAATCATTGGGGCTAATGTGTTCTATTTCATCGTTTTTGAAATTGACGAATACTCTAGGATATTGCTCAATGAGTATGTTCGAACAGGATATGCTGAAATTACAGATGTTGATACAGAATATACGGAAATGTATGCATAATTGTTTTTTTTTGAGCATCTTGCTCATTCAAAGTGGATGTTGAATATTGATCATGATGAATTCCTAATGCCCAACAACAATATAAGTTTTTTAATACAGTAGCGATCAAAAGTTTACACCGCTTTAGTTAAAGCATCATATCTCGGCTCGAAATGGTTCGTTTGGCTCCATATTTCAAGTTCGCCCGAATGCCCGAATGCCTGTTTGTCCGTTTTCGGGAAACCGGCGAACGGGCGGCCCGATTTTGCAACCTTAAAATCATATCAACCTTCTCCACTTAAAAATATTGTTATAATGTTGTAGGAAAAGGTCACGTATTTATGATATGCGTGAGTTCAACGTTTCTTTTTTAATAATCTTTGCCACAGTATGAAAATAAGTCATTTTCAGCAAATATATCATCTGACATGTCAGCAAAACTGAAAATATCCACGAATAATGTTTCTGTGGAACTATTCTTGTCCTATCTTTCTGAACGACACTTTTCGATAATCGCACAAGCAAATCTCGATTTCCAATTAAGTTTTTCTGATGGTACCAATATTTTGTCGGTTAGAACAGGTTTGTGTATCTTGATATGTATCTCAACGCCATATAATCCTTGACAAAGGGGTACTGTAGTTTTGATGAGTGATCCTAATGAGAAAATAGGGGTTTTAGAATATATGTACAGAGGATCTCAGACACCTAAGAATGTGTATAATATGCCTAATTTTTTTCTGCTACTTCTGTTTTAACTTAGCACCACCATTTAGCACCACCAATGTTGATACAGAATATACGGAAATGTATGCATGATTGTTTTTTTTTTGAGCAAGATATCATTCAAAGTGTATGTTGAATATTGATCATGATGAATTCCTAATGCCCAACAACAATATAAGTTTTTTAATACAGTAGCGATCAAAAGTTTACACCGCTTTAGTTAAATCATCATATCTCGGCTCGAAATGGTTCGTTTGGCTCCATATTTCAATTTTTCAGATATGGTCTTACAAAAACTGGAGCACATTATTGATATCATTGAGCATAACTGTACGAAATATGGAGCCAAACGGACCATTTTGAGAACGATTAAAACTAAATCGGTGTAAACTTTTGATCGCTACTGTATTCATCGAGTCATTGAGCAGTAGATTTGCTGAAATTAGACAAATCTGAAGAGAGTTTGAAGATTTACACCAATACATATGAAATGATTGATAATATTCGAATGCCAAAATTCAAACAATCGGGAGTTGTGAATCGAAGTTCTTGGTTCAACCGACGAAGATGATCAAATCTTACTTTTTCTTTAAATGTTCATTTTTCGCTCTCAGGTTGAAGCAATCCTGATCCATTGGGCATTAGGTGTCTCACCTCCAAAATATCAAAGTTTAACCATACTTCTAAAGTTATTGAGACGAATGAATGTTTGTTGATTTTTCTTGAATGTAGAAGTTATGTACATAATTGTTGAATTCTTTGTATATATATATATATGAATAGTTTATTCTTCTCACTTCCAGAATTATTTTAGAGAGCTTTTCACCAAGCTGAAACTAGTGTGGTTTCTTAGATATTAGTGATTTTCTTATATCACAAGATAGAAACTTGTTTTAGCGAAAAAATATTGATCTCATCAAAGAATTCATTATTCGAATAGAAATAGATTTAGAATGAGGTAATCACTAGGAACACAGAAAAAAATTGCTGGATAGAATCGATTAGAACCAGCCGGACATGGTGCATCGACGTGGAAGATCATTATTGACAATGACGTTAAAAGGGGAATTCCCTATTAAAAATCTGATACTGTTCTCTACGCCATTCGATTCAGAATCTTGTTTTATATATGTGTATAAATTTTCAAAAATTTTAATTGAGTTTGAATATGGTTTTTTTAAGCTCAAAGTGGACCAACTTTCGCTCAGCGAAAAGAAGAGAGAACGCGGCAGCTAGAAGAGACGCAGAGAAGAGAAGAGACTTTTCGCTCGTGTGTGCACTCCGAGCGAAAGTTGGACCACTTTGAGCTCAAAAAAAACATATTCAAACTCAATTAAAATTTTTGAAAATTTATACACTTATATAAAACAAGATTCTGAATCGAATGGCGTAGAGAACAGTATCAGATCTTTAATAGGGAATTCCCCCTTTAAAATGATGCTCTTTTCTGTTAATGACTCGCAATTTTGTTGCTTAAGCATGTTTCTAGATGATAAAATTTGATAAGTTAAAAAAAAATAACGTAAAAATGTCGAAATAGAGAGGTTTCCGTTATCATCTCCCAAATGAAAAAGCTACAAAGTTTTCTTGGATTATTTTATTTCAAAGTCGGTTTTTTCTTCGCGAAATACAAACAGATTTTGATCGGTGGATGATAATGAGATTTGCAAACGCGATAAATTCAAATTCAAATTTATTTTGTATTTGGTGTTGAACGATAGTCTTCCTTTATAAGATTAGTTAAAAGTTTATTGAATATTTTATTTATATTTTTAAAATTGTAACTAAAAAAGTAAGAAATGTTTTTTTCAATGTTAATTTTTAATTTATTTTCTGGGTTTACTATCTATCATCGTAAAAATGTAATACACAGTTGCTTATATCATCATAAATGGGCTCGAAATAGTTTGGTACCATGTTTAGCATAGTGTCCAAGATAATAAGCAATGCGGTCCAAATCTGGATTTTTTTTCTGAAAAAGTATATTTTATCTGGAGATAGTGAAGACATTTTCTAAGTTGTTTTTTGTTTTTTTTTCGAAAAAAAATTAAATTATATTCATAAAAAAACAAAATAGAAAATATAACTGAGACTTATAACTGAGACTACAGTACCCTTAGTCACAATCAATCTCCGTCTAACACTTTTCCACTTACACCAGTGATTTATCTTCTTTTTTTTTTACTTTTTGTGTCGAGACAAAGGCTAATAGTCTATTCTATTGTCTAATTTGAAAGATCGTGTAGTTTTGATAGAAAAAATCCATGAAAAAATACGATAAGCTAGATTTTAATCAAGATACGAAACGGTCACTATATAAGCCCTTATGAGATCAAAAATATGGAAATAATGGCCGAATCACATAAGTATTATTTTGTCTTGATATTAGTGTTTGTTTTTTGTATACTTGTGTATCTCAATATTAATATATCTACTATTACTACTACTTTTAATAATATTCAGGAAAATGAGAACTATAGCCATATCGATGAGATATATGAGCATAAGTTTAATAAAAAATGCGAAGTTGAATCATGGAATCGAGTAACAACAAAAACAATTCCAAAGCAAAAGTTTCTTAGGAAACTGGCGAATAAAGGATTGACAGGAAGTGTGAGTCTAGCTAAAACTTGAGTTCAAAATGAAAAAAAATCGATAATTTCAGGAAGGTCTCAGCGATGGAGAACTACGACTTCTTTCAGCGTATGTGTATAATGATGAAATTGTGGTTACAACAACGAGACAACGCTCTGATGAAGTTGGGTGAGTTGGGGTGGAAAGTAATGAGAAACTGGACTTTGATATATACAAAAAAAGAATCAAATCGTTAATTCTGTGGATCTTGGGTCAACATTTCTGCAAAAAATTGATACCCTCATCTCTTCTAAAGTCCAGTATACTACTAGGATAACATAAAATAGTTCTATAATCTTGTAGAACCTGGTAGGATCGGGTAAAAGCTGGTAGGATCTAGAAGGATCTGGTAGGATCTGAAAGGACCTGGTAGGATTAAGAGAGGTTTGGTAGGATCTAGAAGGATCTGGTAGGATCTGAAAGGACCTGGTAGGATTAAGAGAGGTTTGGTAAGATCTAGAAGGATCTGGTAGGATCTAAAAGGATCTGGTAGGACCTAAAAGAATCTGGTAGGACCTGGTAGGATCGGTTAAAAACTGGTAGGATCTAGAAGGATCTGGTAGGATCTGAAAGGACCTGGTAGGATTAAGAGAGGTTTGGTAGAAATCTAGAAGGATCTGGTAGGATCTAAAAGGACCTGGTAGGATCGGTTAAAAGCTGGTAGGACCTGTTAGAAACTGGTAGGACCTGGTAAGATCTAGAAGGATCTGGTAGGACTTAAAAGGACCTGGTAGAAGTGATCGGATGGGGTCTAAATCTTATTATTTCAGAAAATCCATCCATTGCCGGTATTATGATTGTAATCATGTTGAGATCCCTAACTCTGTCTTCAAGTCGTTCCTCTTCCCAATGACCGCTGTTCATTGTGCTCGACGAGCTGGAGCCGAGTTTATCTCATTGAGTTTTGAACTATCTGACAAGGCACCAGAACCCATTCCGTTTGTCAGACGATTAGCTGATAGTAAGTTGAACTTATTTACCTTTCAAATACCCCTAAATTTATGTTTTAGAACCACCTCATGATCTTGGTATCTGTGTTGGTCAAATCTATGGGCCTGATAGGAAATGGATGGATCTTGTAGAATTTGTGGAGCATCACAAGATTATTGGAGCATCGATGTTTTATTTCACCGTTTTTGAAATTGAAGAATACTCCAGGAAATTGTTGAATGAATATGAGAGAACTGGATACGCTGAAGTGACAAATGTGGAGACAGAATATAATGAAGTGTACTCATATGCTCATATGATTCAGCTATTTGATTGTACATTCCGCGCAAGACAACATTCTAAATGGGTCTTGAACATCGATCATGATGAATTTGTTATTCCTAACATCAAGCATTTTCTCATGTTCATTAACTCGTTGAGCACAAAGTATGCTGAGGTTATATTCCCGATGCGAAGGATTCATAAAACCGAAAAAAGCCTGGATGTATACAACAACACAGAGGAAGTGAACGATAATATACAAATGTCGAAATATACCAAAACTGCTAAGACGACTTATCTCTCTCCAAAAGTCATGGTACAACCAACAAAGGTATTTTTTTTCGGAAGAAAAAGAAGATGAAAATCAATGAAGTATTTTCAGATAGAAGCCCTTCATATTCATTATACGTTTGGTCGGTCAGCTGGATATCAAAGTTTCACAATGCCAAAGTCTTTAGCAGTGATAAATCACTATCGAGGGAATACTGGTTTGTTAAATCCGGGAAAGATCGACTCCTCTAGAACATTCGCTGTTGATGAGCATCATATGAAATTGATGACTACAAGAATTTCGGAGAAAGTAGAATATGTTTTCAAGAAACATAATATTACTTGTGATTCTGTTCCCATAAAGTGGAAACGGTTGACGTTGGATTATTTGAAACAAATAAATATTTGTTGAATTCACTTTATTTTATAAAATTTGTAATTTCGATCCGTTCTCGGGGGAAATCAAGTTTATCTTCAAGTGTAGTCCGAAAGAATTCGTGGAGATCTTTCGACCTGATCGTATTTTGAATACATCCCACAAGTGTACTGTAGCTGAGTGGGTGATTTGTAGAAGAAAAATGCAAAAAGATAACTAAAAAAAAAACGCTTCAAGTTTTGTGAACCAAATCTGAGTGAATAAAGATCTGGAAACATTTTCAAAAAGTTTGTCAGGGTCAGAACGTTCTTCTGGGATGGTAGAAAAATATAGATTTCGGTTTACAAAAACTGAAGCACTTTGCTGATACCTTTTGCGAAATATGAGGTCAAACAGACCATTTTGAACCTAATTATTATGAAATCAGCTCATTTGGAACTCACTTTTCATAAAATACAGAGTCAAACAAAAAAATATGGATACTTTATGTGAGAAAAAAAAGGTGAAAATCAACAAAAAATCGTATTCTTGAAGACTGGGAGGTTCTCAAAAAGTTAACTTTAAAAGTGAGGTAAAAGAGGTTGGCAAGTTGCTCTTAGAAAAACGAGCAGTTCTCGTACTCCACCTTTAAGGATTTATTGATCGATTTTAGCTTAAAAGAGTATTCTTCCATGAGGTTGACACTAGGGTTGCAAAACGGGCGACGGGCGCCCGAAACGCCCGGCGGCGCCCGGAGTGAAGAAGTCCTGACCATGAAGGAGTCCTGAATCTCTCTCGCTCTTTGACCAAGTGACAGAAATCTGTCAGCACACGAAAAAATAAGTCATTATATACATTTTGTAGATTTTTTTACGATCTATAAGATGTGATATTTCGTTTTCTCTATAGACAGGAACTAAAAAAGTAACCGGTTGTAAACTATAGTGCTAGAGAGGCGAACAATAGAGATTTTGTTTTCATTCGTTTAAAATTTTACTTGAGAAAATGAGTACTCAAGTTGTATACCAATCGAAAGAACTTGTTTTTCTCTACAAGGTCAATACATTTTTCTTTTCTAAAAGTCATTTTTCATGTTTGAAAAAAGTGATTATAAAATAGGGCTGAGTTTGTGTGTTCAAAAAGCACACACAAATGCTGCCGGGCGTTTCGGGCGTCGGGCGTCAGAAAAAACGGGCCGCCCGATTCGCTCGATTTACAACCCTAGTTGACACCTAAAAACTTTCAAAAAATGATACTTCAATGAAAATGCATAGAAGAAATGTCCTGAACAGGTATGAATTTAGGAATTGCTCATTTCTCAAATCCTGATAATTTCACAGCTCATCGAATTTCAGCAATTCGTGTATTTTTATTGGCAAAATGTCTATTTGTACGGCAAAGAAGGATGAAAGAAAACAGGATTTTGGCCAAGAACAATCGAAGATTTTATCGTTTTTCATCATCACAATTTTGCATCAAGTTCCACACTATCTTTGGTTCTGAGAGACTATTGTAGATCTGATCTGATCTCACTGTGTAGTCCTCAAAGATTTGTGTAGATGTTTTGATACATCCCAAAAGTGTATTGTACATAGTTGAAGCAGGGCATGGTTTATAAAAGAATGTGATTGAAAACTAAATATTTCAAGTAGCAAAACCCTAGAACCTTCAGTTTGGGCTTAGAAAATCTGAAAAGACTATAATGATTCATTTTCATGAGAGACTAACATTCTAGAAAGGATCAGGATGAAAAGTTACCCTATATTTGTAATTTTTTGATATTTTTTCTAGCATTTTTTCAAAATGTAAACTCAACTTCATGGTTGATCAGCGTCTGAAAATCTACAAAAGTGACGTCTATTTTGTGAATCGTTATGAAATACAATTTTTTTAGAAGACAGGATTTTGCCCAATGAAAATCGCAGATTTTATCAGTCATCGAGACTATTTTATATCGTATTTTCTAAACGTTTATTGATTTTCAAAAGTAACAAATTTTTTAGTTTTTATTCAAATATTCCTTCTATCGATCAAAAGTCTTTGAGTGGATGATTTGCTTTCTTTTCTTAAGATGAAGTTTCGATATGATTTTTGGATGAATACCATAGCTATAATTGATACAATTCCATGAGCACTGAAGAGCAGAACCAGTATATTATTGAAGACTAAAAACATTTTTAAAATCGTAATTTTTTAAAATACATAGATTCATATAACTTACATTGATTATGATATGAAAATGTGCCGGAAAACACTATATATGTAAAAACTAGATAAGCTGTGATTGATATTCCATGTCGTATCGAGACCCCGATGAATACAGTTTTTTGATATTTTTTTGTAGTTCTACTCATGATGTTGCTAGATATGATGAATAGGTAATAATATGTTGCGAAGAAGAAAAAGAAATATGGTGTAAAGACTAGAATAATTAGCAGGATTATGAGTATCACTGTTTTGGATTTGTTCAAAGTCGCCACAAATATTGGATAATTGTAGATGTTTGGAGCTAAACATGGAAGAGATTCGAAGACTGTTGAACGAGCTGAATCTTGTTCTAGAGAAAGGTCCATGATTGCATAGAGAATGAGGATTGTGCCAGAACTATTGAGACAATAAATTGAGATGTGCACTTTAGTTTGACTGCTAGTCAGTCGTTTGATATGGTGATAGCGATTCTCTAGAGAGCAGACAGTTGATGTACCAACTCCTGGAAAAACAAATCTTTGCTGAACTTAAATTAGAGATTTTTAGAATTTCTCAGGTTTTTTAGAGCGTACCATCTTCTCCAGCGTTAGATTAGATGATTTTAGACACCAAACATGATAGTTTCCAGATTTGTAGATTTGGAGCAAGGGTAGGCTCAAAGAGCTCGGAATGTTTCAAACTATGGCTTGTGCGGTGTCTAACAAAGCAGAATTTTGTGCTCATAAGAAATTTAAACCTGATTCCTCGTGAAAATGTTACTATCTTCGAAACTACACGAATTAGTGAAAATTACCACAGAAATTTCAGAAATTCTAGAATTTTTCATGTTCTTTCGAGTTCACCAGCTTTTTCAGCGTCAAATTTAGTGATTTTAGACATCCAACATGACATAGTTTCCAGAAAGTGTAAACTTTAGAGCAAAGATGAGCTCAAAGAGCCCGCAAACTTCATTACTCCGAACTATGGCTTGTGGGGTGTCAAAGGAAGCAGAATGTTTCGCTGATTAAGAATCTGAATTTGGTTTTTCATGAACATGTTAATTGTTTTCAAAACAAACAAATCAGTTTCAAAAAAAAAAGAACTTTTACTATAGATTACATACCAACTATGCTTAATATAGCGATATACACTTGTAGATATGGCGAGACACCAAAATAATGTGTCAATATACCGAACTGATAGCAAGCGAAATGTGGCAACAGAACAAATGGGACTATAAGCACTGTCATGATAATATCTTGTAGTGCATACCTGCAAAAATATATTTATTGAGATTCGGATAAAAACAGTTACCATGTAATAGTGATTAAAACACACAATTTCAAACTTTGTGAACTCTCTGAACTTTTGAATAAAACACAATAGAACCCAATAATGTATATAGGAATAGCGACAATGGATATGACATGAGAAGTGGTGATAATGAAGTCAGGAGTTTCGAAATAGCTCACAGATTTGGAGTTGGAGCAACGCATATGTTTGTCTGTGTACTAGAAAAAAACCAAATAAAAAAAAATCACGACTTGTGGGAAAAACTTTTCTGTCTAACGTGCCAAACAAAACAATATTTTCGTGTATAATAAAAAGTGCTATGATAAAAACAAGTAACGGATCTATGGCTGGATTTAAATGAGGAACGCGACTGGATATTTCGGTTGTTTTCAATGCAGACTCTAATTCAATAAATGTATTTTTGGTTAGAAAAACAAAAATTAAGGGACTAGACATTTTTCGCCCAAGCTTTATATGCATATGTAAATTCAAATTAGAAATTATGGCTTTGGCAAAAAAGAAAACATGATATTGATGACATAGGTCCCCTCAAAAACCTTCAATTTTTCATATTCTGTTTTCACTGGCTCCATCTGAGCATCTACCTCATTTCCATCTACCACCAAGTATGAAAGGCACTAAATATAGTATCATGTTGAATATGCAACTATGGTTAGCTTATAATCTACACATCGATGAGAAAGCAGGACTCGTTACTACAAAATATCAAAGAGCTGGATTTTGCATTTCAGATTTGCTGTAATATGTGCGAATTTTAATTATTTTCTTCATTTCGCGTATTACCATCTATTAAAAGTACCTTCAGTTAATACTTCGAATAGAACAAAAAAGCTACAACTAAAATTTATACTGAAAGTTCTGATCCAAATCTCTATTCCAGCGGTTTTTCTCGATCGATTAGCAACTTTTGAACAATATCATTATTATATTTTTATCAACTCATGGATTATCATAAAACATTCTTTTTGATAGGATTTAAAATAAAAAAACAATGATAGTATTTTATAAAAACAATACGATAAAGTTGATAAGATTCAAAATTTGATAAATAACCATCACAATGTACTCAATCTTCAATCTCCTGGAAAAACTCGATTGTTTTTCAAAAACTTATCCTCGAAAATCTCACCGCAATTTTTCAAAAAACCTAAACCGCTTTTTGATTCTAGGTATCAATAAAACCGTGCCCATTGCTGCTATAATTATAGCCAAACTGATTAGAACATATATGGCTGAAAATAAAAACTTCAAATCAAAATCTTCTAAAAAAAAAAATACTCACCTAGAAGAGGTAATTTTCTGGTTTTTGGTAGATCATCAGATAGGATAACCATGATAAAGCTCATTGACATGATGTTGGTTAGGCCGATTTGAAACTTTTCTTGTTGATTTCCAAGATTGATGAATAATGCGATAATACTTAACGCGTTGATAAAATATGCGGGGATGATGACTAAGATGATATAGAACCCTGGGTTCCGTTTCATAGTTGCTTGGAATTTATTCTGAAAAAAGAGCACAATGTGTCCGATCTGGCAAGTTAAGCAACATTGACTCGGGTTAGTCTAGGGTTCGATTCCCAGCGGTGGAAAACTTAGTTTTCATGTCGGGGCAGGTTTTTTTGCTGTTTCTTTTCAATCGATTCCAAAGTACCTAACATGCACTGAATGCCCTGGCTCAAATACTTCAAAATGGACTCTAAACTGTCCAAATTATTACGGCCTAAAACTACCTAAATGGTCAAAAACGACTCTAATCACCTGAAACGGTTTGAATGGCCTGAAACCACTCTTGTGGCCTATTAAGTCCAATTGGCCTGATATCGCCCATATAACCTGAAAAAGTTTCACCTCTCGGAATCGAACCCTCAACTAACCGGAGTCAATATTGCTCAACCTGCCAGATTGGACGCAATGATACAAAATCCAGCTTCACTCACCACTATAGTGTTATTATCAGCGACAAGTTCATAGCTCATCTGAAGCGATTTCATCTGCCACTCTCCATTTCCAGCCTCCGACACAGGCCTCACCATCGTCCCAAACTTGGCATTTATCTGACACTCTGTGTCGACATAGCTATAAAATATCACACTAACACCACAAGTTTGTTGATCCATCGGGAAGCGGAACACATCCATCTGACAAATCGTTGAGACCACCTCAATCTGATAGAACGATACCAAGCCGGCATGATTGATCCAGACATTTTGCATATTGTCCGACATGAATGTTTTGATTTCAGTGCAATCGACGACGGCAATTTCAGGCACCCAGACTTCGCTTAAAGGCATGTAGAGATGCTCAATACCACCGTAATCATCAGGGTCCCATGTCAACCGTAAATCTGTCCAACTCTAGAAATACATACATATCTATTATGTATAATTTAAGGTTCACCCACCGCAGTGAAATCAAACACAAATGTCGCACTCTCTTCAGGATCTGATATTTGAATCAATTTCAATTGTCCTGATTCCATATTCACTGTGAATTTTGGTACCTCATCGGCCCCATTTCCCCGGTCTATAAAAAAGGTATATCCAAAAAAAAAATCAATAACTTACTTAATGTATAAATAGGGGTTTGTTTAGTACTATAATTCGTAAATAGATCAGTGACTAGTCGATCTTGTTCTTCAAGAAATTTGAAATATTTCAATTTATATGTCCCATTAGAATTTTCAGAGTAGACCACCAACGTGAGAAATACTAGTAGTTTCAAAAATGATGGGGCAGACATGCAAAATTGATGTGAAATGAAAAAATGAAATGTTGAAACTTGATCTGCGCGGGGTTTAAAGTTTTTTTGACGAGAGCATGTTATTGTGTTTAATTTTGGAACTTTCGAGAGCAGGTGGAAACGTTTTGCATGAGATCAAAAAATAAGTTTGTTAACGTTAAAGCAACAAACTACGCCATGAGCGAGCATTTTCAAAGGCGTATAATTTTTTTCTGAGAAGTCTGTGAGAAATTTGAACTAGAGGATCGTGATCAGGAGCGTCGATTCTGTATATACACAAATTTTCATCAACAATCAACTTTCTAACTTCATGCATTTTACATCTCATGTAATGTCAGCTAGAATTCTCCAAGAGAACTACAATATGGTGTTAGGTGTCCATGATCGACTGGTTAGCTTGCGTGCGCCAAAATGAAACTGTTACTATCTGATCAACTTCTTTGGAATATAATTTTTGAAAAAAAAAAACCGCTGTTGGGGTGAGCCTGGAAAACAGTAGTCAATAATCTTGCGATTGGGCTACCATTATTTATCTTCGGGATTATAAGGGTGTACCATAAGGCACGGGGTCTTGATAATCAACGTTCGGAAGTACAATAAAACAACTGATTGAGTCTTGTATCAGGCATGTTTGCAAGTTATTGTTCCCGCCCGCAAAATCATTGATTATTAATGATTGCAAGTCGGCAGGTAACAAAGCAAATAGTCTCTGATACATCCCTTTTCCCATTCCGGTCTAAACCAGGATTCCTCCCTCTTAAAACACAGAAATATGCTGATTATGGTTTATTCAAATAACATGATCATTCAGACTTCTTAAGAGCTCCGGCAGTTTCGATGATTCCACTAGTTCCAGTGAAAACAGCGTCGAGGATACTTTTAGCAGCATCAGCGGCATCGGAAGCCTTGCTAGCACTGACAATTTGTGGCATAGCCAAGAAAGCGACGAGGACGATGAGAAGGATGTAGAATTTCATTATCGTTTGGTTTGATTCCATAGTTCTGGTGGAATGATTATATAGGGGACATGAGTGTGGGAAAATTCTTGAGATTCCTATGATAATGTAAACAAAATTCTAAGAATTTCTTTTTACACATTCCTGTCCCCTATATAACTATACCCAAAGAACCCTGGAATCAAACCAAACAACAATGCAATTCTCCATCCTTCTCATCGTCCTCGTCGCTTTCTTGGCTATGCCACAAATTGCCAATGCAAGCAAGGCTTCCGATGCCGCTGACGCTGCTAAAAGCATTCTCGACGCTGTTTTCACTGGAACTAGTGGAATCATCGAAACTGCCGGAGCTCTTAAAAAGTCTAAATAAGAATTTTTAGTTGAATGAATTATTATCAGCATTTGTTTTAGATTTTTCTAGAAAAATAGAAAATGTGTTTCAGGTTCGGCGTAATCCAACGTCAAATGAAACTTATAATGTTATGATATACGATTTTCATTGTTTCGGGAATGTTCAGTTTTTTGAGACCAGACATAAAAATTGTTATTTTTTGTATATGAAAGAATTTTGTTGTTGAATTAATCTAGCTCCAATAAAATTAATTCACACCTGAGTTTTGACCTAAAGTTCCCCTGACAAAAAGTTTTTGAAGCTCCCCAACATCAGATTATTCAATACTCACCTATTGGTTCATTCTTTTTGGTCAAGAAGATAGAATTTTGAAAATTCATTCATTTTAGGAGTTTGAAAAACTACAATTTAAAAGGGTCTAATTTAGGACCCACATACAGCATCAGCGTTCTGGACAGCCTCACTGGCAAAACATCGTAGTTTGATTTGATCACAATGTCCCATTTTATATAAATCAAAAGTGTGGAAAACATTCTTTTGATCGTGAATTCCTATGATAATCGTGGGATCTTCATACCTTAGTTTCTTTTTAAACAATCCCCAAAGAAGAGTGGAATCATACCAAACAACAATGCAATTCTACAACATCCTTCTCATCGTCCTCGTCGCTTTTTTGGCTCTTCCACAAATCACTAGTGCTAGCAAGGCTTCCGATGCCGCTGCTGCTGCGAAGAGTATCCTCGACGCCGTTTTCACTGGAACTAGTGGAATTATCACAACTGCCGGAGCTGCTCTCAACAAGAAATCGTCATAACTCTTTAATCCAATAAAATTATTATCAGCATTGTTTTTCACTATCTATGTAGTTACATAATCGCATGTTCGAGCCACGTTGAATTCATGTTAAAGGTGGGGTAAAGGGACTCGGCAAGTTGCTCTTAAATGAAAGAGCACATTTTTTTAGGTAAGACCCTCGAGGGATTTTTCACGAAAAAGTCTGGTATTCGCGAAAATTTCATTTGAAAAAAGACATTTGTATAGCTATACGTTGAAAGTTTCCAAATTTCTAACTTTGACCAAAATTTTCTCGAATACTAGGCTTTTCGGTGAAAAATCCCTCGAGCGTCCTACCTAAAAAAATGTGCTCTTTCATTTAAGAGCAACTTGCCGAGTCCCTTTACCCCACCTTTAAAGAAAATCGGACTTGTAAAGAAGCCATAGCCTACGTTGCGTCCTCAGGAGCATGTCCCCATGTCTCGGAGCATCCTCGACGCCGTTTTCAATGGAACTAGTGGAATCATCACATTTCCTGGAGCTGCACTCAACAAGAAATCTTCTTAATTTTCATTAATAAATCATGTATTTCTACAAACAACATTGACAATCTGCGTTGTTGTTTTCTGTTGATACCACTTCCCATCAGTCTCCGAACAAGTTACAAGCAAATTACCAGTTTGCGTATTATCTTGTTGATATCCCGTGTCAGAGTAGACGACTTCCGTCCCCGCAGGGCATGGAAAATCAAGCGAGCAAGTATCCGCATTACCATAACCATCAGCGAGTTGTCCACGAACGTAGACTACGGTGACAGCGGGACATACCGGTCCTACCCCTCCATAAGAATACGGATCAGCGGGACATGGTATAACTGAATAGATTGGCTTACACTCTGAGCAAGCTGGAAAACACAGGGTGAAGGGAAGAGGTATATAGGTATACAGTATACTTACTTGGTGGTAGCGTTGTGGTGGTGGTGGTTGTAGTGGTGGTGGTTGTAGTGGTGGTAGTTGTAGTAGTACTTGTTGGATCATCTGGTGGATCGGCTGAAAGAAAGATCCAGTATGTGCTACGTTAGGTGTATACTCACTTGACGCATCTTGCGTAGGTATACAAGCACTACAAAAATGTGTATAAAAAATTGCGTAAATAAATATATGTAGCATGATTAAGATAATCTACGCTTGTATCTCAAACGTTTCTTTTTATACCCTTATCAATGTATCAAAGCATAAATCAGGTGAATAACCCGTTTGGATCATAGTTCAGACTACACTCTTTTTAGGAGACTAGAGTGAAGTTTCGACACGAAGACCTGAATATTTAGCTCGTTTTTGGTATATTGAGTTTGCTAGACATTGGAGAATAACTTGTTTCTTACGAATTTTAGTATATAAAAATCCCAGTAAAGATCTAGTACGAAAAATGAAGATACACAAATCGCCATGATAATCAAGTATCCGTATAGATTTCTGTGTAGGTTGGTCTCTTCTTGGAATAAAACACAAATAATTATGTCATGATGTTATGTAATCAACCTGTTCTGAAGATCAATCAAGGTTGACCATGTTTCTATGGAATTATGCTTGTAAAAACTAGTGTACTGAGACATTGGGACATGCTCCTGAGTAGGCTTAAGCCGCTTGTCTTCAACATGGAGAGCTCGAAGTGGCTCGAACACAATTATGTATATAGTGAAAAACAATGCTGATAATGATTTTATAGTTATCAAATAAAAATTATGTCGATTTTTGGCAGTTGTGATAATCCCACTAGTTCCAGTGAAAACGGCGTCGAGGATACTCTTCGCAGCAGCAGCAGCATCGGAAGCCTTGCTTGCACTGGCAATTTGTGGAAGAGCCAAGAAAGCGATGAGGACGATGAGAAAGATATTGTAGAATTGCATTTTGGTGTTATTCCAATCTTCCTTGGGCTTTGTTTAAAAAGAAACTGAGTTATGAGGTTCCCATGATTATCATAGGAAT
Organism: Caenorhabditis sp. 38 MB-2015; assembly: GCA_900536415.3. Lineage (NCBI taxonomy): Eukaryota > Metazoa > Nematoda > Chromadorea > Rhabditida > Rhabditidae > Caenorhabditis > Caenorhabditis quiockensis. The sequence goes on along the minus strand of LR548669.1, from coordinate 11,744 downwards.
TCAAGATCAAAAGAATTTTTCCCACACTTTTGATACTTATAAAATGGGACCCAATATCACTTAAAATATCATATCAAAATGCAATTCTCCATCCTTCTCATCGTCCTCGTTGCTTTCTTGGCTATGCCACAAATCACCAGTGCTAGCAAGGCTTCCGATGCCGCTGCAGCTGCTAAGAGTATCCTCGACGCCGTCTTCACTGGAACTAGTGGAATCATCACAACTGCTGGAGCTCTCAACAAGAAATCTTCATAATTTTTATCAATAAATAGTTTTACTTTTACTTGTGGTCTTTTGATTTTATAAACTAACCATGAAATAAAAGCAATTCACTAAAGACCAACTATCAAACAAAGCCTACTGAAAATTGTTTGGCGATCTGGGACTGGTTCAGAAAACCTATCCAAAAATCATCATTTCAAAAATTGTGTCAAAAATCATGCTCTGTAGGGCCAAGAACTCTGAACATTCGGTTCACATTTTCAGTTTTAGCTTGTCTCATAGAAAATCCTAGCAAATTTGAGATCATCTATTTTATGTTCTACAAGATCTCAAGCTGGAAAGTTTTCAGGGTCCATTTGATGTTGAACACGAGCGATTTTTGTTGGTTGTTTTAAATATTGGCGTCATTGTCAGTTGTTCGATTATTGATAATGAAAAATCGTCATTTCTCGAATCGATAATTTCACATATCAGGAAAATGCACAAAACAGAAAATTGAGATTTTTATTAATGAAATTTAAGAAGATTTCTTGTTGAGAGCAGCTCCGGCAGTTGTGATAATTCCACTAGTTCCATTGAAAACGGCGTCGAGGATACTCTTCGCAGCAGCGGCGGCATCGGATGCCTTGCTTGCACTGGCAATTTGTGGAAGAGCCAAGAAAGCGACAAGGACGATGAGAAGGATGTTGTAGAATTGCATTGTTACTTGGTTTGATGTCACTCTTCCTTGCTGGTTGTTTAAAAAAGAAACTGAGGTATGAAGATCCCACGATTATCATAGGAATTCACGATCAAAAGAACTTTTCCCACACTTTTGATTTCTATAAAAGGAGACAGGGAGATCAAACCAAAAAAAATGTTTTTAATTTTTTCAATCGTGATGTTCCATGGCGAAACTGCCTAGACCAATGATGTTGCTAAATGTACTACAATCATTGAGGTCAAGCCCCCATGCGAAACATTAAGGCTGCATGCTCGAAGAACGTTAACGACACGTGCAAAATGAAATATTGAAGTTAAAAAACTTTCCATGTGAACTTCTTATTTTGATTTGTGATGGCCTTTGAAGCAAGCCCTGAACAAAGGTGCTATTTTTAGAAACCCGCGGGTGCACGGTCCAAAAGCACGAATCTGATCGAGACGTTTTTTCAATTTTAATTTTTACTTTTTTTGATACACCTCACAAGGGAGGTTCAACATGTCCCCATCTTAACTTTTGATGAAACTTGGTATACCTACTAATTCGGACCTCCTGATTAAAAACGTGTATTCAACTTTTTTCCTTCCACCCTCTGAAAAAGGTTATGACTCGAAAAATCACCAAAACAATGCTAAATTCCTTCACAAAAAAGACAAAAATAAAAAATAATCAAAAACGTGAACATTTTGTTTTTTTTTGTATTTTATAAAGGAGTTTTATTAGTGTTAAAACCATGGGATTTTGAAACTTTTTTCGGCGGATCGAAGGAAAAAAGTTAAAAATGGGATGTTGATCAGGGGGTTCAAATTAATAGGTATACCAAGTTTCGTTAAAAGTTAAGATGGGAAGTAGTTGAACCTCCCTTGTTAGTTTAGAATATACTCGGGATACCTAATATAACATCAATAATTTTTTAAAGTTTCAACTCACGTCGAAAAAATCAAAGTTTGGTTTTTTTTTAGAATAACATGTAAGGGGAATAGTTTGGTAAACTTCTCTGAAAAAAAAACAAAATGAATTGCTGATAATAATTCATTAAAGTGAAAATAATTATTTCGACTTCTTAAGAGCTCCGGCAGTTTCGATGATTCCACTAGTTCCAGTGAAAACAGCGTCGAGAATGCTTTTAGCAGCATCAGCGGCATCGGAAGCCTTGCTTGCATTGGCAATTTGTGGCATAGCCAAGAAAGCGACGAGGATGATGAGAAGGATATTGTAGAATTGCATTGTTGTTTGGTTTGATTCCAGGGTTCTTTGGGTATAGTTATATAGGGGACAGGAATGTGTAAAAAGAAATTCTTAGAATTTTGTCTACATGATTATAGGAATCTCAAGAATTTTCCCACACTCCTGTCCCCTATATAACCATACCACCAGAACTATGGAATCAAACCAAACCAAAATGCAATTCTACATCCTTCTCATCGTCCTCGTCGCTTTCTTGGCTCTTCCACAAATCACCAGTGCTAGCAAGGCTTCCGATGCCGCTGATGCTGCTAAAAGTATCCTCGACGCTGTTTTCACTGGAACTAGTGGAATCATCGAAACTGCCGGAGCTCTTAAGAAGTCGAAATAAAAATCATGATATTTGAATAAACCATAATCAGCATTTTTTTTGTTTTTTTTTTCAGAGGAGAGCACAATAGCAGTTATTTATTCTAACTTTTTTCAAGAAGCAATCTTCTACAAAGTGGGATGAACCGGTTACATAAAAATCGAGTTTTATATGCCACAAATCGCCAGATTTTAGATCAATTCAAGTAGAATATTCATATTACTCTGTAAATATGATAATTTTCTTAAACTGATGAAAAGATGAATATTGTTGTGATAGCTGAAACAAGGTAAAATAGGTGATGGCTACTAGCATTCTATGTACTTAACCTGCAAATGAACATCGGTATCTATGATAACCAGTAGAACCTGAATTGTTTTATCAAAACAAGTCGTCATAGTTATAGTTGACAAGCATAACCATAAAAATGAAAAACCGTACACCACGTGACTGCGAAGAATCAGAATATCTCAAAAACGAAAAGAGTTATCAAAAAGCGGTCAATTATAATATTGAAGATCTTGAAATGGTCTACAATTTTGTAATTGACCATTTTTTGAGAACTCTTGTGGTTTCCGAGATATTCCCATTCTTCGTAGCCAATTGGGGTGCGCTTATATCACAGTATTTAGGGTATGAATCAAGTTTCAGAAGTTGTACATCAATGAATCGTATCCCCCTCATAAAAGTTGTGCCAGCCTGCCGCAATGTTAGCGCGATGCTGTAGCGAGGTTGTGTGCGACCCTGCAAAACAAGCTATTGCAGGGTCGCAAACCTTGCGCTAACCCGTCTAAAATCGCATCAACCTCGCATTTTTCGATTTTGACCCTGCAGTAACATTGCTACTTCCGAGGCTTATGCAGTACCTAATATGTCGATTTGAAGTAGTTTCCGAGTAACATCTTCAAGAGAAAGCTGAATTAACTTGAATAATTATGGATTTTTTTTTTTTGAAAAGTTCATGGTAACAAAAACGACATTAAAAGCAACAATAACAATAAAAAACTTAGAACTTCTGAAAAGCCTCATATATGTACACTAAAGCCTCATATATGGACACTATCATGAACATATTTTTTTGGTAAAAATACATTTCGCCTTTTTTGTGGCTCGGGTTGTAGATCAAAAGTGCCATATTTTCAAGTGACCATAACTCCGTGAATATTTTTTCAATCTGTTAACGCCATTTTGACGACCACAGCAAGGAGTCTTTTTCTTATATTGAGGCCGAGATTGGAAACTTTTTTCTAAGATTCGAACTAAACCAACGGTAGGTGAAAAACAAGATTTTCAGCCCTTCGGACGCATTTCCGCAACGTCTGACTAGTTTCAAAAGATTCCTCACATGTTTTTACCTAACATATATATTTTTTGAGCAAAATCGTCAATCCCATGTTTGAGTCTTTAAACTGCATTTTGGCAATTTCTAACCAATTTTAAAATTTTCCTCGCATCTTTTTACATAACATATATACTTTCAAAATGAAATCGCTAGTCCTGTAGTTTTTGATAAATGCGCTTGAAAAGTAATCATTGTTTTCTCTGACCATTCCTATTCTTCCTTTGTCTTCAATCATTCGGATAAAGTGAGGAAATGATCGATTTTGAAAAATCGAGTTTCAAGCAACTTCTCTAAATCATATTGAGCATAATTTCAGCATAATACGATGAAAAACTGCTTCATCCAGGTCATTCTCAGAAGATGCTCCTATTCGCATCTGGTGTTTATTTTTTTGAGGAGACAATAGTCTGTATACCAGTGAAAACAGAGGCTGCAAGTTGCTTAATTGAGATTTAGTCAAAATTTGTAACAGTTTTATGATTCTCTGAGAAAAACCTTTTTTTTCGTGATTTATATGATTCGTTATGAACAAGATTGTTTTCAATGTAGTGAAAATGTTCTATAAGTTGGAATTTACTAGAAAATACACTGACAAGTTCTATAATCTAAACTATAAAATGGATTGTGCGATGAAAATGAATCGAATAATAGCGAAATATTACTTTGACAGACTGACAGCTTTGTGGTCGCCAGACCAAATGATGTTGCTAACATCGCTGCAGCATGGCTAACGTCGCTGCAGGGTGACTAACCTCACTGCAGGGTAGCTAACGTCGCTGCAGCCTGGCACAGCTTTTTATGAGCCCTCTATTCAAAAAACACACAAAAAGAGCTGATAATAATTCATTCAAATAACATGATTATTTAGACTTTTTAAGAGCTCCGGCAGTTTCGATGATTCCGCTGGTTCCAGTGAAAACAGCGTCGAGGATACTTTTAGCAGCATCAGCGGCATCGGAAGCCTTGCTCGCACTGGCAATTTGTGGCATAGCCAAGAAAGCGACGAGGACGATGAGAAGGGTGTAGAATTGCATTGTTGTTTGGTTTGATTCCATAGTTCTGATGGTAGGGTTATATAGGGAACATGAATAAAAGTGTGGGAAACATTCTCGAAATTCTTATGGTAATCACTTGGGGTGTACAAGCTTTCGTTTTAAGAACCCCTCTGCGGTCAACAATGATCAAATGACCTGAGAAGAAGTTAGGTCTAATTGTAAAAAAAAACATCCCTCTATTTTTTCTATTTTTTGCTCAAAAATGGTCCCTAGACACCGCATACATGCATAGTTACAAAAAGGGAATATTACGAAACGCTTTATTTTTTTTATTTTTCTCAATAGTACATTTGCACTTTTTGTCCGTTTTCTCTCTCTCGTTGGTTGTGTCAAACAAATATTTATTCCCATCCACCGCTGATTTTTGAACACTTCTCTCCCGTTTCAAAACTCTTTATGTGCAACATCGCATCGGTTCGGTGAAAAAAAGAAGAAGATAAGAAAAAAGTGCATTGCCCTTTTGCGAAAAAATGAAACTGAGTCACTCATGTGATGTGATATTCAACAACATGCCCTTTTGTGGACCTTTGTTCGTAAAACATGTGATGCTGTTGATATAGTGATTGATATTTTACTTTGAACTAGATCAGACCTGGTTAAAATCTGAAATAGCTTGTAGTAAAATGTGGTTTCTAAACTGGATCAGATTGAGACGCCTTTGGAACGGGTTGGATTTGGTTAGAATCTGAAATGGAGCAGGGCTCTTTTGAATTTGACCTCTGTCTATGCATAGTTCCTAAATTCCTCCATCAAAACAGTTGATCTCTATGATCCAATTATTTGCTCAATTTCACTAGTCATATTTGTTCAAACTTTTTTTTTCGCGCCTTTTGGAACTACATATTACAAAAAAAAAACGAAACTCGGAAATCATGTACATGCCAGCCTCGTGACCATTCTTTGGTGCCCAACCCAATCAACAATGTCGTAGAAAAAGTGCATGCATCCTTTTATGTGTATGTGACAGTTTCATTCATTCATCCCTCTCTTTTCTCTCTCTCTCTCTCTCCCAATTTTGCCCTTTTCCGCCCTCCGGGGTGGTACTGTAGTCGAGTTGTTTTTGTGATGCCTCTGCCTCTGCCTCTCCTCTCAAAGGGCGCCCCTCCCCGAGAAAAAGGTCAAATGTACTTTTTGGCGAATTGTTTATATGTGATGGATTTGTTGTTTTGTGGAGAGAGTGCACTTTTAGAGGTACGGTAGATGAAAGAGGAGGAGTGATGGATTACTGTAGCGAGTGCATTTTGTTGTTGACAAATAAAACGCCGATGATCAAGAACTTCTAGGCCTAGTTCAGACAGAAAGCCTGATTCCTAAACATCCAAGGCCTAGTTCAGATATGAAGACTGATACCTTAATTTTCTGGCCTAGATCGGATAAAACATTTGGGTCTATTGTGGGGACGAAAAAATTAGAGCCTTGGAAGATAACCAATATGACCTAGAAAATGCCGACAGTACACTTCACGATAGATCAAAAAAGTTTTCGAATCTAATAATAAAATAAAATTTCAGATTTAGTTAAAAACTTGGAATTTGGCACGAATTAGAAAATAAGCAAATGTTCAAATACTCTGAGAAAACAATCTTGTTTTTTTTGTGAACATTCGTCAAGTTTCAGAAATACAAATAAAATAATTTTTCAGGCTCAAAACTTTTTCTGATTTTTTTTGTCGGCATTTTCTAGGCCATTGTCTTCCAAGGCTCTAATTTTTTCGTCCCCATAATAGTTCAGTTATAAAGCCAGACTCCTTAACTTTTTGGCCTAGTTTAGATATGAAGCCTGTTTCTTAAACCTTTTTAGCCTAGTTCCAAATGTGAAGCCTAACAATAAGTAAAATGAACATATTTCAGTTTGTTGTTGAGTTTTCAACTGTCTAAGTTATAGTCCTTGATTTAGCTTTAGATCTATCAGTTTTGTATTATTTTGAAGTATAGCTGATGTTAACCAAAAGTACGGTAGGTACTACTGTACTTTCATATACATATGATGTATATCTATAGATTGATATATCTGCTCAGATGAATGTTCTGCTTTAGTGTACCAGTAAATTTTCGAAAAACTGTTCATCAGAGGAACTTTCATTTGAATCTATAATAACTTTTTGTTTTTTCGTGGATTTATAATGTTTCCGATATAAATTTGAACCGACTCAGCAGTTTCTGATCCATAAGAATGGTTGATTTTAGATGAATTTTGCTTGACTCAAATTGAAACCAAAAGCCAAACAAAGACCCAAGCTAGGAGAACTTTTAAGATTTTACAACAAGATTCTATCAAATATCCCTCTAGACATCTTCTATATTTAACAATACTAAGTATATCCTAATATAAATAATCCGATGAACTTTCTGAAATCCTTGTAAATCATAATAATAATACCCTGCTTCGCTAATTTAGTTCGTCTTAAATTGTTTACTGTAATACATCTATAAAAAGTGCACATGTCCGTTGATTGACTTTTGTTTTTTCTCTTTTTTTTCTATCGAAACTATTTGTGTTTTCATGTATGTTGTCAAAAGTACAACAACATGGAGTAGACAAAGGGTAGAGAAGGATCGCGTGCAATTTACAGTCTACTTCTCTTTGGGTAAGGGAGCGGGAGATAATTGACTTGGTGGATGAAGTGCGTTACAAGGTCGTCGTTCTTGTTTTTGTCTGGAATAATGATTGGAGGATTACTGTATTTCTAGAAATATATCCCTAGAGTAGTGATTTCTGGAATATCAAGATAGCTTACACTTATACTATAGTGCAATAGTTTATATACACATTTGTGAGCAAATATTGGAAAAATAACGAACTTTCGAAGAAAAAAAACGGCTGGACTAAAGGCCTATGAAGGAGGTCTCAGAAAATCGGCCCAGAAAAGTAGGCAACCAGGAGCCAGGCTTAGGGTACTGGTCCTTTTAGCCTATACATATAATTTTTCGTGAATAATGCACGAAGTTTGGGTATACATTTTCGAGTCTAAAAATTGCACAATTTGAATCAAGAATTGCAAAAGTGAACAACAGGATATTGATCAGCTTCACAAACTCTATCCAATATCATTAATCTGGCTTGAAAATGTTTAGACATATCCTATCCGATGCTCAAGCTTGTACTCAACTTGATTGCAACTAAGCCAAACTTGGCTCCAGAAGTGATATATCTATAGCCTAAGTCCCTGTTTGTTACATCGAGAAGTCATAGTTGACAGTTTAGAAAATAGTAACCTCAACAGTGTGTATCCCCCAAATTCAGAAAAGTACAAATTGTATAAAAAGAGCAAGAGCAAGAGTAATTACATCATACTGATTACTGTCATTGATAACAACAAAACTGTCAAAAGTTCCTCACTATCTTCTGTAAAAATGTGACATTTGTTGTTCCCCGGATTTTTTCTTGTTGAATAGCACGTCCTTGTACTGACAAGAAGGAGCACAAATATTTTAGTTTTATTCCGAAGAATTATGAGGATTTTTTATTAAGAGCTCCAGCAGATGTGATGATTCCACTGGTTCCAGTGAAAACGGCGTCGAGGATACTCTTTGCAGCAGTAGCGGCATAGGAAGCCATCCGGGATCCGGGACTATTTCAAAAACAACCGATCATAGCCTAGTTGCACCTCTGTAATGATCTAAGTTCCATAAAAGTCTTAGATTAAATTTGTATTACTCAAAGCAGTGCAGTTTTGGATGCATATATTTCAGAGCTCTTTGCAAGGTTTCATCATTTATTTATCACATAAAATTATGATGATTTCTTGTTGAGTGCAGCTCCAGCAGTTGTGATAATTCCACTAGTTCCAGTGAAAACGGCGTCGAGGATACTCTTTGCAGCAGCAGCGGCATAGGAAGCCATCCGGGATCCGGGACTATTTCAAAAACAACCGATCATAGCCTAGTTGCACCTCTGTAATGATCTAAGTTCCATAAAAGTCTTAGATTAAATTTGTATTACTCAAAGCAGTGCAGTTTTGGATGCATATATTTCAGAGCTCTTTGCAAGGTTTCATCATTTATTTATCACATAAAATTATGATGATTTCTTGTTGAGTGCAGCTCCAGCAGTTGTGATAATTCCACTAGTTCCAGTGAAAACGGCGTCGAGGATACTCTTTGCAGCAGCAGCGGCATCGGAAGCTTTGCTTGCATTGGCAATTTGTGGAAGAGCCAAGAAAGCGACAAGGACGATGAGAAGGATGGAGAAATGCATGATTGATGGATAATATTCTAGTCTCAGGTCTTTTTTTAAATATAAATCAGGAGTGTGAGAGAAATTCTTTTGATCTTGAATTCTTATGATAATCGGGGGATCCTCATACCTCAGTGTCTTTTTAAACAACCACCAATGAAGAGTGGAATCGAACCAAAATGCAATTTTCCATCCTTCTCATCGTCCTCGTCGCTTTCTTGGTTATGAGGTTCCCATGATTGTCATAGGAATTCAAGATCAAAAGAATTTTTCCCACACTTTTGATACTTATAAAATGGGACCCAATAACACTTAAAATATCATATCAAAATGCAATTCTCCATCCTTCTCATCGTCCTTGTCGCTTTCTTGGCTCTTCCACAAATCACCAGTGCTAGCAAGGCTTCCGATGCCGCTGCTGCTGCTAAGAGTATCCTAGATGCCGTTTTCACTGGAACTAGTGGAATTATCACAACTGCCGGAGCTGCTCTCAACAAAAAATCATCATAATTCTTATGAAACTAGGATAATTACAAATGTCCAATTAGGCTTGAAATAGTCACAGGCATTTGCGAAGTTGATGACCAATCTCCGTGACCGACTGGTTAGCACGCCTGGTTTCTAATCGTTCATCAGAGACTCAGGGTCGAACCCCCATTGCGTCGGAAGTTTTTTTCTTTTACTTCACATGGATCATACAAAATTCTTTGGTCCATAAAATTCTCCAATACATACTACAAGAAACACAAAGCATAGTAGACATCCATTAATTTCCTAAAAAATGTGTCCTCACTCTACCCTCTACTCCAAATAAATCCAGACGTGCCCTGCTCTATCCAAAAAGCACTTCTAGAATAAAGATCAGTACACACATACACTTCTTATTCAAAAACATTGCAATCCATCAAAACATTTCTTCTTCTCGTCGGGCATTGAAGACACACACACAGACACACAGAAGGAAGGAAATGGAAGTTGTTACTAAACAAAAAGTGCAAGCAACAAAGAAGAACGTCAGTCAAAAGCTTCTAAAGTACGCGCACCCTTTTTATCTAGTTGTTGTTTTTGATTGTCCTCTCTCCTCTATTTTGCTCAAAATATCTACAGTACACACACACACACACACAAATATATATACATAAGTACTATGATGTCAAATGTGTTATTGGAATTTCGGGGCTGGCTGGATGCGATGATGACCTTATTGAAATAACACTTTCTAAATTATAAACATACTAGACTATGTTTTGTGTTATTTTGACAAGGAGTCTAGTCTGGTGCTGAAGAAGCATGAAACAGATGAAGTTGAGCATTGAAATTCGAGGTCTGATCTATATTTAATGTACGAGATATATGAGCCTGGAAATATCGGAATGTTGATATTTGATGTATGAGAATTATGAGCTTGAATATATCCGAATTGTTAGCCTGAGTATATCGAAATTGTTAATCTGAACGTATCGGAATTTTGAGTCTGAAAAATGCAGATTTTTGAGCCATACTATATTGGAATTGTTAGCCTGAATTCATTAGATTTTTGAGACTGAATGTGTGGAAGTTGTTAGCTTGAATATATCAAAATTGTGATACCTGGATGTATCAAAACTGTTAATCAAAAGAACCTGAATGCACTAAAGTTTCTAAATTCATAGCATCAGACTAGCGTGAAAATATCAGAGTTTTTAGCTTGAATGCATCAAAAATTTAAGCTTGAATGTATCCGAACTTCGAACCTGAATGTATCAAAGTTATGAGCCTAAATATATCAAAATGGTTAATCTATTCGATTCTAAGTATACCAGAATTTTTAACCCAAACTGTATCAAAATTGCTGAGCTTTTTGATCATGAATGTATCAGAATTTGGTACCGGAATATATCGAAATTATTAAACTAAATATATCCAAATTTTAAAGGCTCATATAGTTCAAAGTCCACTTCCAGATTTGATAAAATATGTACCAGGTTGCTAATATTATGATCAAAAAATCAGTGCCTCCTGCAGTCCCCAATTCTGAATCTAACACTTAGAAAGTCCTCTGAACAATCCCTATCAGTTTTCTTTCCCAACATTTCATTTATTATTTGTGTTTTTCAAAGTTCTACCCATTTCTCTCTCTCTCTCTCTCCATCTCTCTCTTTCTCATTTTTCTTCGATATAGTAGTAAATAAATAGCCGAAAAAGGGCATTTTTTTTTGGAAAAGTGCATCAAAAGGGCAAATCGCTTATAACGCAGCGCATAAAGTGTGTGCAGAATGTGGATACGCAAAGAAATCAACGAAACGAAACGAAACGAGAAACGATGTTTGTGTGGGAATTTTTTTTCATTGCTGGTTGATGGAAGGAAGAAGGGGAAAAAAAAGAAAAAGAGTTTATGACCTTTTGAAGAAGAATTACAAATCTTGAAAGATACCGGGCAGAAACTAGGTCACCTGAGAATTTGAAGACCGTTTTTGTATAGTTCGGATATGCTCCACAGTGTGCAGAAAACGAACTAGCTCAGAACTTGGATCAGAAGTTGATTGATTTTTCACTGCATCTATTGACAGTCAACTTGACGAAGAATATACCACAAGATGAATGTCTTAATAATGTATATCAAGCTATGGCTCAGCATTGCTGAACTGTGTATCAGAGGCATGTTGATGTGGACATAGAATTTAATTTTGTACATAGTATTGTAAAAACAAACGC
>LR548668.1:0-65346 GCA_900536415.3 Caenorhabditis sp. 38 MB-2015 | reverse complement strand
AGCAGGGTTTTGGTGCAAAATGAATGCTCCCAGCGTTCTTTTCATGCCAAATAACCCTTTAGTACTCTCATCCTTTGGAGAACATATAATTTCGAAGAGATTATTCTAGTTTTCAGAGCAAACTTTGAGCTCAATTTTCAGCTTTTCGCGCAGAGTTTTGCAAAAGTTAGAATTGGGATGTTGATCAGCATAACAAACTTAATCGAATGACATAGGTCTCATTCCGAAGTCCGTTAATACCTATTTGCATCTCCCTTGTTAGAAAAACACTGTGGAAAAAACTGTGTTCGAAAATCCAGAGAAAAAGACAATTTCAAAACAAGTTATGACTACTTTAACAACCTTATGTGATTTTTTTTCCAAGATAACCGCATTTTTAGAATCGATTCATATTTGCCGAGATGGATGGAAGCAGATTCGCGGAAGATGCTACAAAATCTTGGACAATGGGGAGTTGAAGAAAAATGCAGTCGCTTATACGGATTGTGGGAATGAAGGAGCAGACGTGTTCAAATATTACAGCGAAGAAATCGCCAGACTTCTTCCTGAATACTTTGCCGATTTGGGTGGTATTTGGGCATTCATTCACGATATTAAAGGATCATACCAAGGAGAAGTGTTCTACAAACAAGACGAATCAAGTTATAACCTTTTGATGGCGTATGGCACTGCAAATTGGTATGGATTAGGATATATGAACTTGGTCATGCTAAATGATGAAGCTCTTGGATCTGCGATGTGCGAGTATATACCACAGGATACTCCATTGTCATTCCGAGTCAAAATGGATAAACTCCAACCGTATTATCATCCAGGCCATGCCGATGGAGTCTTATCGTTCTGGAGAACTGCCAATTACTATGACGATAGGTTTGTTTGAACGCGCATGATCTCCAAAATCACAAAAATGAACTCTACGGTTTTTTGAATCAATAAGAGCATTGTTTTTAAACCGGGCCAGAAAATGTAGTTTTGTAGGTCTAATATTTTAGAACTAGGCTCAATAAATATAGTACTTGAGTCGAGGCAAAAATTGTATTACCATTATTAGACCAAAAATTGTAGTACCCGAATTAGCTTTGATTTTGTAGTACTCAAAAACGCTCAAAATTCAACTACTTTAATCGCGCCCTAAATTGTAGGGTTCTGTCAGCTTCAAAAAGTCTTTCGAATGACACAGGTCTCGTTGGGAAACTCCACGGACACCTGAGAAGGTTCTTTTACAATATTTATTTTCCTTACAAATCCTTCTTTCTTTCAAGTTTTCCCAGACAGTGCCAATTGTAGTACCGACCCAACTCAACATTAAATTGCTCTCCCTAATGTAAATCTTCAGAATCCCCACGGACAGTTCTCAATCATTCCGTCGCGAGTGTCAAAGATCGATGAAACCGTTGCTCAATTCAAAAATGGGAAATGCACTCGATCCGTTAAAAACGATGATGAGCCAAATGCCTGAAAAGTTGATGAAAGCGAATTCGGTGACTGGCGCACCATTCAGAGCTTGTTCCGATTCTGATAGTAGAATTGCGAGTATGGCTGCAAGCCCATTTCGAGGATGGGTACTTTTCAGATTTCAGTTTTTCATTGAAAAAATTTTGAATTACAGGACGAGTGTTCTACACGTTACGTGACTTCGAGCAAATACAACATTGATTGTTCTGATTGCAGAGATGTACACAAGAAAAAAGAATTCATCGCTTTCAACTCTGATGGGTATGTACATTATTTTATCTTGTTAGGTTGTAAAAAAACCGCCCGTTTATTAGCTTACCTAAAAAATGTGCTCTTTGTTCTAAGAGCAATTTACCAACTCCCAGTACCCCTCCTCAACAATAGAACCTTCAGTATATTACAGAGTCAACTACAAAATCGAAACGTATCTCAAACAGTTTGCCCCATACTGGTGTACTGTAGAATACTATCCACCAAAAGACTATAAACCATGTGAACGAGGATGGACCCAATATGACAGACAAGATGGTTCCCGATGGTGTCACAAACACTTTGGCTTGGAAGTGGGAGATTATAGCTATTTTTATTGTGAAATTCATTGTAATCAATAGTTTTTCAGCGAAACCATTTTAATGCAGTAAAATACTGTACATCAGCAGGTGCTGATTTGGCCGGATGGGAAGAAAAGAAGGAATTTGAAATTTTGTCAGGTCAAAAAAACATTTTTTTTTTCTTAATTTAAAAAGGTTTATCGATTTTTGCAGGTTTGGGCACTGGACATGTTTATATTCAAAAAAATCGAATGTGTGGTTGGACAAAATTGAGTGGAAGGTGTGCAAAAAATCGTGTAAGAAGAATATGTGACACATTTTCAAATTGAATTTTCATTTCCAGATTTTCTATCCCTACTCACGAGCAGGTGATGGTAGTTATGAAGGAAAGGAGCTAATTGCTGAGCTGATGGCACACGGTCAACCAGATCGTGGGTCTGATGAGATGTGTGTCGATATCAGGTCTGATGGGTTACATGATATCGATTGCTACAATCAACAATCGTTTTTCTGTTCCAAAGAGGCCGATGAGGATGTTTAGGCGAAGAATGACAATTTTTAGAAGGATTTTTTTGTAGAAATAAAGTTTATTGTAGAGTAATTATTTTATTTCATCCGATACAGTTTTTGAAAAATAAGGTTTCTTTTTCTCATTTTTCTACATATTTGCTATTTTCGTTTTGCAAAAATTTTTTTTGAGCACTTTTGAGCACAAAAAAAGCATATAGGATTTTGTGAATAAAATAGTTTGTTGATGTGTGCATTTTTTGAATAGGGAGCTAAAATGAGGTCAGATGGTTTCTGAATCGGACCTAAAAATCTGAGAAAAATTAAATTCAAGAAAAGCAACCAGAAAAGGTTCCAGTAAAAGACCAGATCCTAATTAATGATTGATTTCCTGATCTGATTTGAAGACCGTTTATTTTTCAAGCTCAAAAAAAAGGACCCAAAATTGATTTTTTTTTAAAATCTAAACATAATTAAATTACTGTAGGTTTCTATTGCTGCAGTATAAGTCGGAACTATACTCAAAAATTGGTGTCCCCCCCCCCTCCTTTAAGATGGAGGGTTTCTGTTTTCCAGTTAGGTGGTACTTTTTCCAAAAATTATATTTTTAAAAATCTCCATTCTTACGAGAGACCCACAACATAATCCGAGATCCCATTATTTTCGAGGGGCCCAACTGACCACCTTTCCCCGTCGACACATTGTTAATGGAAATGACGAATTTTTTACAGACACGGCCTGGTACTCGAGACGGCCCGTGGAATAACCACGAACCACGATGGCTCCGTCCCACCCACTCGCCGTCGCCACGTCTTTTCATGTTACATGGATGGAAAATGAATCAACTGGCGGCGTTACCGGATGGAGAAATCAAGTGAGCAATGCTTCTGACATCCAGTAATCCAATATCCCGATTTTCAGAGCATCCCCAATGAACAGTGCTCAATGGTATAACCCATTATCCGGCCCGATAGACTTGAAAAAATGCTCACCTTTCAACTCCACATGGTCCTATGAGCCCAGGCTCATAGGGAGCAAAGAAGAAGTTCCGACGAATTTTCTGGAGTATGAGAAAAGTACAGCTTTGGAGCAGATAAAATCAATGGCTCGGATGGTTGAAATTTTGTCACCGGAAAGTGAAAAAGAGAAAAAGAGTACTTTAAAGGGTGATATTTGAATTTTGATGTGTTTATATGTAAAAATGAAGTTTTTAAAACCTGTAGAAACCGATTCTGACATTGAAAATCTAACGAAGTTCAACTTGAAAGCAGAAAAATATAATTATCAGTGGAGCGCGTATTGTTGATTGAGTTCCGACTTGTACTGCAGCAATAGAAACCTACAGTAATTTAATTATGTCTAGATTAAAAAAAAATCAATTTTGGGTCCTTTTTTTTGAGCTTGAAAAATAAACGGTCTTCAAATCAGATCAGGAAATCAATCATTAATTAGGATCTGGTCTTTTACTGGAACCTTTTCTGGTTGCTTTTCTTGAATTTAATTTTTCTCAGATTTTTAGGTCCGATTCAGAAACCATCTGACCTCATTTTAGCTCCCTATTCAAAAAATGCACACATCAACAAACTATTTTATTCACAAAATCCTATATGCTTTTTTTGTGCTCAAAAGTGCTCAAAAAAAATTTTTGCAAAACGAAAATAGCAAATATGTAGAAAAATGAGAAAAAGAAACCTTATTTTTCAAAAACTGTATCGGATGAAATAAAATAATTACTCTACAATAAACTTTATTTCTACAAAAAAATCCTTCTAAAAATTGTCATTCTTCGCCTAAACATCCTCATCGGCCTCTTTGGAACAGAAAAACGATTGTTGATTGTAGCAATCGATATCATGTAACCCATCAGACCTGATATCGACACACATCTCATCAGACCCACGATCTGGTTGACCGTGTGCCATCAGCTCAGCAATTAGCTCCTTTCCTTCATAACTACCATCACCTGCTCGTGAGTAGGGATAGAAAATCTGGAAATGAAAATTCAATTTGAAAATGTGTCACATATTCTTCTTACACGATTTTTTGCACACCTTCCACTCAATTTTGTCCAACCACACATTCGATTTTTTTGAATATAAACATGTCCAGTGCCCAAACCTGCAAAAATCGATAAACCTTTTTAAATTAAGAAAAAAAAAATGTTTTTTTGACCTGACAAAATTTCAAATTCCTTCTTTTCTTCCCATCCGGCCAAATCAGCACCTGCTGATGTACAGTATTTTACTGCATTAAAATGGTTTCGCTGAAAAACTATTGATTACAATGAATTTCACAATAAAAATAGCTATAATCTCCCACTTCCAAGCCAAAGTGTTTGTGACACCATCGGGAACCATCTTGTCTGTCATATTGGGTCCATCCTCGTTCACATGGTTTATAGTCTTTTGGTGGATAGTATTCTACAGTACACCAGTATGGGGCAAACTGTTTGAGATACGTTTCGATTTTGTAGTTGACTCTGTAATATACTGAAGGTTCTATTGTTGAGGAGGGGTACTGGGAGTTGGTAAATTGCTCTTAGAACAAAGAGCACATTTTTTAGGTAAGCTAATAAACGGGCGGTTTTTTTACAACCTAACAAGATAAAATAATGTACATACCCATCAGAGTTGAAAGCGATGAATTCTTTTTTCTTGTGTACATCTCTGCAATCAGAACAATCAATGTTGTATTTGCTCGAAGTCACGTAACGTGTAGAACACTCGTCCTGTAATTCAAAATTTTTTCAATGAAAAACTGAAATCTGAAAAGTACCCATCCTCGAAATGGGCTTGCAGCCATACTCGCAATTCTACTATCAGAATCGGAACAAGCTCTGAATGGTGCGCCAGTCACCGAATTCGCTTTCATCAACTTTTCAGGCATTTGGCTCATCATCGTTTTTAACGGATCGAGTGCATTTCCCATTTTTGAATTGAGCAACGGTTTCATCGATCTTTGACACTCGCGACGGAATGATTGAGAACTGTCCGTGGGGATTCTGAAGATTTACATTAGGGAGAGCAATTTAATGTTGAGTTGGGTCGGTACTACAATTGGCACTGTCTGGGAAAACTTGAAAGAAAGAAGGATTTGTAAGGAAAATAAATATTGTAAAAGAACCTTCTCAGGTGTCCGTGGAGTTTCCCAACGAGACCTGTGTCATTCGAAAGACTTTTTGAAGCTGACAGAACCCTACAATTTAGGGCGCGATTAAAGTAGTTGAATTTTGAGCGTTTTTGAGTACTACAAAATCAAAGCTAATTCGGGTACTACAATTTTTGGTCTAATAATGGTAATACAATTTTTGCCTCGACTCAAGTACTATATTTATTGAGCCTAGTTCTAAAATATTAGACCTACAAAACTACATTTTCTGGCCCGGTTTAAAAACAATGCTCTTATTGATTCAAAAAACCGTAGAGTTCATTTTTGTGATTTTGGAGATCATGCGCGTTCAAACAAACCTATCGTCATAGTAATTGGCAGTTCTCCAGAACGATAAGACTCCATCGGCATGGCCTGGATGATAATACGGTTGGAGTTTATCCATTTTGACTCGGAATGACAATGGAGTATCCTGTGGTATATACTCGCACATCGCAGATCCAAGAGCTTCATCATTTAGCATGACCAAGTTCATATATCCTAATCCATACCAATTTGCAGTGCCATACGCCATCAAAAGGTTATAACTTGATTCGTCTTGTTTGTAGAACACTTCTCCTTGGTATGATCCTTTAATATCGTGAATGAATGCCCAAATACCACCCAAATCGGCAAAGTATTCAGGAAGAAGTCTGGCGATTTCTTCGCTGTAATATTTGAACACGTCTGCTCCTTCATTCCCACAATCCGTATAAGCGACTGCATTTTTCTTCAACTCCCCATTGTCCAAGATTTTGTAGCATCTTCCGCGAATCTGCTTCCATCCATCTCGGCAAATATGAATCGATTCTAAAAATGCGGTTATCTTGGAAAAAAAATCACATAAGGTTGTTAAAGTAGTCATAACTTGTTTTGAAATTGTCTTTTTCTCTGGATTTTCGAACACAGTTTTTTCCACAGTGTTTTTCTAACAAGGGAGATGCAAATAGGTATTAACGGACTTCGGAATGAGACCTATGTCATTCGATTAAGTTTGTTATGCTGATCAACATCCCAATTCTAACTTTTGCAAAACTCTGCGCGAAAAGCTGAAAATTGAGCTCAAAGTTTGCTCTGAAAACTAGAATAATCTCTTCGAAATTATATGTTCTCCAAAGGATGAGAGTACTAAAGGGTTATTTGGCATGAAAAGAACGCTGGGAGCATTCATTTTGCACCAAAACCCTGCTGAAACGCTAGAAAATTAAGATTTAAAAAGTGCAAAAAAAAGATGTCAACAAAAACGTGAAAAATCATAAAAATGACTCTAACGTGAAAATATTGAAAATTTCTTGCTTGCCATTTTTTCGAAACTGAACCATACCAAATGTGTAGAGAATAAAAAATCACACATTATCCAATAAATTTTGTAGTGGTTTTTTTTTTTGTTTTAAGCATTGTTTTGCGTGAAAAATACATGTGGGTTATCGTAAAAAACAGAAAAAATTGATTTTGAACTTTCGGCGCGGTGCTTTGCAAAAGTTCGAAGTGGGATGTTGATCAGCATGGAAAACTATATCGAATGACATAGGTCTCATTCTGAAGTCCGTCAAGAAAGTCCGTTAGTTTCAGACAAAATTATTTTGTAGATTTTTACACGCTGAAAACAAATATATTATCAGTTTTTGCCGAACGCGATCTTCAATACGCAATTTTCAGCTTTGAAATATACACTGAAAATACAAAAAATGCTCGAAAAACTATCAAAAACTAACAAAAATGGGATGGTATACTACACTATAGGCTAACTTTTTGTCCTGAAAATACCTAGACAGTTTATTTTGCATAAAAATAAAAAAAATTATAGCATTTTCAGCAAAATTTTATTTTGTTTCTACGCAAAAATGAAATGGCAGACAAAAATAATAAAAAACACGTGAAAATATTACGTGGGCTTGTTTTCATTCCGTTTTCCTGTATTTTTTTTGCAAAAGAATTCCATGTTCTGGAATACTCAGCCTGATTTTGAGGTTTTTGAGGAAAATAAATATTCCAGTGTTCTTTTTCATACTTGATTACCCTATAGTTAGGCCCTATTCCTCAAAATCGCTTTTAAACAGGTTTTCGCATTTTCTAGCTGAAAACTTTCAGGCTAAAATTCGCGCATCGAGAATTGTGTTTGGCAAAAATTAATAACAGATTCGTTTTCAGCGTATCAAGATCTACAAAATGATATATGCCTAGCCGACAAAAAAATTTGTCAGACAAATTTTTCGAAAATTTTTTTTTTCGAAACTTTTAAAATTAAAGAAATCAAACTTGTGCGAAACTGGAACCGGAATGTTCCTACTGTATACATATAAGTAATTTCAAACAAACCATATTCACACTGAGGATATCCGCTCGAGTCCCTATTCCAACTTTTCAAATGATGAATCCCCATATCCATACAAATTTGCTTGGCTTCAGCTTCATCTCTTGCATGAAATCCCCAATTGACAGTACATTTGTCGCCATTTGGTGGAGCCTGAAAATGAGATTACTGTAAGGAGAGTTCTTTTTTCCAGCGAGCTCACCTTATCCAAATTGCCCATCTCAATTACAACAGCATTATTGATGCGACAAAATTCACGAAAACTCGCATCAAATCTTGGATTTTTTGTATTTATTGGACTGATTAGGAATAGTGAAACTATTAAAGCAAGTTTCATATTGATTTTCATTTTCTAAACAGTCATAGAAAAATAATGAAGTTGTTGAAGGGATTGAAACTGGACTCGTTGATTTTTTTTTTTCGAAATTAGGACACGTTTTGAAAAAGTGGATTTTTGAGATTGTTATCTTTTATGTCACGTTAATTAGTTTGTTGAATACTATTTTTTGACTTTCGATTAATATGACCAGAATTTTTTTATCGGAACAATCGTGAACCAGAAAATGCACAATGTGCTTGAGTTTTTACCTTCAAAAATGAGTTTCTGGAATTTTTTTCTGAAAAAAATGTTGTTTTGGAATGGAACAAAGGTCCCAAACGGATTTTTCGAATTTTGTGATCTTCTCTGAAAATGTGTGTTACTTGCTGAAACAACATGTTACAGAAAATAATTTTTTCACATTTTATAATTTTAATTTTGGGTGACATTTCTGAAAACAAAACTTGAAGCAGGTTTGTCAACTTTGAGCCGTTCTAGAATTATTCTGAAATTTCCCTGAATTTTCAAATTCGAAAAAAGTTTTATTTGAAAAATCCTATCAATAAACCTCGTTAAAATTGTCGAAATAAAAAGTTTTTTAAAACCAAGGGTTCTGTTTTTATTTTTGGACCCGATTTTGATTTAGGAACTGATAAAAATTGGATATATCGACTTTGTGGTTTTTTTTTATTTTTGAAAATTTATTTCCAAACATTTTGTGATTTCTCGTAATCTGGAGACTTTGACAGGTAGTACTGTAGTTTTTTGTGTATTAAAAAATGACTATTGACTATTTGTAGTCCAATTGGAAAATCGGGAGCTTCAGGAGCACGTCAGAGAACATGGCTCACTTCTATTTCGAAAACAACAAATAAAAACAAAATGTTGTTTTTGACAAGTGTCTATTTTGACCTTTTTCTCCTTTTCTCTGTTCACTATTTTTTGTTTTAATAAAATTTTTGAGCACTTTTGAGCACAAAAAAGAGCAAATAGGATTTTGTGAATAAAATAGTTTGTTAATGTGTGCATATTTTAAATAGGGAGCTAAAATGAGGTCAGATGGTTCCTGAATCGGACCTGAAAATCAGAGAAGAACAAAATTTAAGAGAAGTAACCAAAAAGGTTCCAGAAACAAACCCGATCCTAATTAAGGATCAATTTCTAGACCAATAAAAATAGTACCTGGACGGTTTTTTCTGATCCTGTCCTATTCTTTGATATTTCTTCACATTCATTGATAATTCTTTGCTCAAAATCCCACAGAAATGAGCCCAGAGAAAAAAAATCGGGCTTTAAATATCTGAAACGTTTTCCAATTTCTGACAAACCACCAAAGCTGGACCTTATCCAATGAAAATCAAAGTTGATTTTTATATTTCAAAAATGGAATAAGAGATTCTGAAAACAGGCCAGACCAGATTTTGAATTTCAGATGATCTGGTTCAGAATCAGATTACCTGAAACAGATCATCTGGGAACCGAATTCGGGAAAAAATAGGCTAGGTCCAATTTTGGGTGTTTTTTCTATACAAAAATATTGGGTCCTATCTTCAAATCCTTATTCCTATTTTCGAAAAAAAAAAATCTACTTTTTCCATTTTTTTCTGGAAAATTGTAAAATCTATTATTTCTAGAACCCGAAAAATCAAATTTTCCGAAGATTTTTCACCCTATGAGTACTGTAGTTTTGAACAAGAACTTATTTAGTAAACGATGATGTTTGCTATTGCACAATATTGTGGCTCTTTTTTTTCAATTCCTATCTTTTCTCTGTTTCTATAGATCCTCGAAGTTGTATAAGTACAGTAACCTGGAGCATAGTTCTCGTTAGGTACTGTAGCTCTTTAAAATCTGGAAATTTTCCTGAAACAGAAAAACTATAATTGAAAACATATATTTCAAAAAAAAAAAAAAAAATTCATGGAATTGGTCTCTAGCTAAATCTAAGCTTCGTATTTTTTGATATTTCCGCTTATCCCAATGTACACTACAAAGCTAATTCGGATTCAATGCTGTTTTTTGTGTAATCCAATTGGAGAAGTATATATTCTCCTGGTTTGAAATGTAGATTCTTGTCTGAAATTACATAATTCTCAAGGGTTTCGGAGAGTTTTTCTAGGACTCACTTTTAAATTCAATTTTTTAATTGAGGCATTTGAAAAGAATGCAAATGAAGCGATTTAAAATTTCAACCTGAAACCAATATTTTTAAAGTGTGTAGTTCTCTTGGAGAAGATAACTTACATTACTAAAATCGGTTTCTGGGTCACATCTTGTAGGTCGTAGATTTTTCCAGATATTCTGAAAATAAAGAATTTTTTCAAGAAGTTGTTGAAGTTTATAATCAAACCTTCATTGTGATTCGCGTTGAAAAGTTCATCGACAATATTTTGAAAATGAAGATTCAAACGATGAAGCAGTAGTTACATATTATGCTCGCTGAAAATAGGAAATATGTAAGAAAAAATCTGAAATTTTTGAATCTTACCATAAAATTTATCAATGTTTGGGTGTTTCAATTGGAAAAGTCTAGATTTTCCTTGCTTTGAAGTTTAGATTCATCTTGTTGTGTGTTCTGGAAATTTTTTTTTTTGTGTTTCTTTAATGGGATTTTTTTTTTGGGTTTCCTAAAACGGGTCCAGCACGAAAAAAGCCCAATTTTTGGACCCGATTTAGGTAACCTACCTAACGAAGCAAAAATTCTCTAAGTTCAAGAGAGAACTTTTGTGCGTGAATTGTCGAGAATCGGTAGCAATCTAGAAATTTCCAAATTAAGATAATACAAAAACTAAAAAACGCATTTTCCAAGTTTTCAAATCTCTAAGAGTTTGTAGTTCTCCCGGAAAAAATACAAAACTTACCATTTTTCAAACTCCATCATGCAAAGAAGTTCGGTTACAAAATCTGAAAAAATCCATTATTTTTCATCAAAAAATCACTATTCTTACCATTAATTTTTAAAATACACTTTAATTGGAAAAATATAGATTCTCCATCCCTGAAAAATAAAACTTGAATAATTTTTGAATAAAAAAATATATAAAAAAAAATAGCGAAAGAGAAATAATCAATAGGGTCCAATGAACGTGTCATCAAAAATGTTAAGCAAACATAAAAAATGTTTTTGTTTTTCTGTTTTCTCTGCGTCTCTCACTCTCTCGCTGACTGGCTGGAGGGAATTTGAAAAACAATTTTTTTCGGGGGATGAAAATAGAAAAACTGTGGGACCCCTATTTTTTTGGAACTTATTGGTATCAAAATCGGGACCCTTATTTTACTTTGGAACCTATAGGTATAAAAATTGGGACCCCTATTTTACTCTGGAACTCATAGGTATCAAAATTGGGACCTCTCTTTTACTGTGGAACCCATAGGATTCAAAATCGGGACCCCTATTTTACTTTGGAACCCATAGGTATCCAAATCGGGACTTTCGGGTCAAAAATTGGTTCTAATCACATAGGAAGAATTCATGAAAGAGTAGAAAGCCAAAAAAGTCCAATTTTTGGACCCAATTTGCAGATTTTTTGTAAAAAATAAAATCGGGTCCGATTTTTTCGCTTTGGGCCCGATTTAATGATCCAGTCCAAACCAGTGAAAGTTAGGTTACTGTAATTGGTCACTTTCTATATCCAGAGAAGTACAGTAATCTACAGAAGTCTACAGTATACAAAAGTTCTTCACCGGATATCTGAAAATTTTCCTGAAAAAAATCATCCAAAAACACCTCTAAACAATTCACCAATTTATTTTTGTTACTGGCATCTTCACATTCTGCGGTGCAACTTATACTGTCCCTTTGGTTTTGATCAAAAAAATCAAATTCAAAAAATTGGGTCCAATTGGAGTAGTCTAGATACTCCTTGAGTTGAATTTCAGATTCTTCTGAAAAATTTGATTTTTTTTTAAATTTGGGCTCATTTTCTACAGTACCTACCTTTGTTGATTTTTTATAAGTGGAGATTTGAAAATCGACGTTTGGCACTATCTCGGGCTCATTTTCTACAGTACCTTTTTTGCACCCCCGCCCAATGGGTGATATTTGTGTGGGATTAGCTTAGATTTTGCATTTTGCGGTATACCTATAAGACAGTCTTCTTGGAGCGACGTCAAATTTAGGATTAGCGAATGGTTAGGCTCAGGATTTCGTGGTGGGCCCCATAAGTATATGACGGTGGGGTTTTTTTGGGATAAGTCTTTTGCTATGAGCATAACAATAAATGCTTCCTATTTGCATGCGTTCAACTGTAGGTTCAAAAAATAGATCATGAGCACGAATTCAAAATTAAATTTAGAATCTGGAGCACAATATCTTAGTTTTTCAAGTAATGATTGTGCTGTAACTGACTTAACATGATGTTCTGGTTACTGTAGCTCAGGTTTCCAGAGTTCTGGAAACATCAGAAGGCTCTAGGTTACTTTAGGACTACTTTGATGAGCTCAAAAAATGCTCCGGATACTTCGATGAGCTCAAAAAATGCTCCAGGTCACTTTAATGAGTTCAGAAATTGCTCCGGAGCACCTTGATGAGCTCAAAAAATGCTCCGGATACTTCGATGAGCTCAAAAAATGCTCCAGGTCACTTTAATGAGTTCAGAAATTGCTCCGGAGCACCTTGATGAGCTCAAAAAATGCTCCAGATCGCTTTGATGAGCTCAAAAAATGCTCCAGGTCACTTTAATGAGTTCAGAAATTGCTCCGGAGCACCTTGATGAGCTCAAAAAATGCTCCAGATCGCTTTGATGAGCTTAAAAAATGCTCCAGGTCACTTTAATGAGTTCAGAAATTGCTCCGGAGCACCTTGATGAGCTCAAAAAATGCTCCAGATCGCTTTGATGAGCTCAAAAAATGCTCCAGATCGCTTTGATGAGCTTAAAAAATGCTACATATCCCTTTAATGCGCTCTGAAAATGCTGTAGATCACATTGATGAGCCCAAAAATGTATCCGTACCATTTTGATGAGCTGGAGCATCTATACCAGGTACTAAAACTTCTAGTACAAATCACAAAAACACACTCCGAAACAATTTCCTTGTTTTAGTCATCAAAGTTCTCTTCCACAACAAGGCATAATAAGAAAAAATGGGCGTGACCTCTCTTTTTTAGCTCTATTTTCGACCCCCCATTGTTCGTACCCCTCTAAACAAAAGGTGCTCACATGGAAACGAGAATCAACAAAAAGAAAAAAAAAAGTTTTTTCGAACTTTTTTGCTCAGTTTTTGTTTGAAAACTACTCGAAATGCACATTTTCCTCGTTTTTATTCCGATTTTGAGCACCTTTTTGGTGTATGGTAAGTTCTGGAGCCAAAATTAGGGGATATAGAAGTTATTTTCAGCTCAACCGCCGCCACCTCATGAACCAGAAGCTATTATCAAAGTTGTTGGTGAGTAAATTCCCGAAAATTCAGGAAAAAATCCTTTTTTTTTCAGCGCCAAGGCAAATCCCACCAGGACCGATTCCAGGCCCAGGTCCAGTTCCACCACCAGTACCAAGAGCACCTGAAGTGATAGTACCGGCTCCAATGGCTCCAGGTCCTGGTCCAGGTCCAGCTCCAGCTCCAGGAGCATTTCACTGGCCTTTCGGTGCTCATGCCGGTCCAAGAGTTAAACGCCGAACAACTCATAACTCGAAACATGGCAAAAAAGGAAAATAGGCCGAAAAATTAGATTTTAGGCCATAATTTTTTTTTGTCAAATAAAGGATTTATGTTGGGAGTGTTGGAAATTTACAGAGCTCTTAAAAATGATCCGGAGCATTTTTTAATATTTTTTGAGTTTTCAGAGTTTTCTAAATTCAATAAAAAGTACAGTAACCTGAGCTCAAAAAAACTGTTCATGGAACTTATAGATTTAAGAAAGTGACTCAAAGGCTATACATATATACATAGATGAAGAATGAGCATAGAAAACCACTTCAGGCTCAAAAAACCGATTTTTCAGAAACATAGGTATCCAAATCGGGACCCTTATTTTAATATGGAACCTATAGGTATCAAAATCGGGACCCCTATTGTACTCTGGAATCTATAGGTATCAAAATCGGCACCCCTATTTCTTTCTGGAACCCATAGGTATCAAAATCGGAACCCCCATATTACTCTGGAACCTATAGATATCCAAATCGGGACCCCTATTTTACTCTGGAACCTATAGGTATCAAAATCGAGACCCTTATTTTACTCTGGAACCCATGTGTGTCAAAATCGGGACCCCTATTTCTTTCTGGAACCCATAGGTATCAAAATCGAGACCCATATTTTACTCTGGAATCCATAGGTATCAAAATCGGGACCCCTTTCTTACTCTGGAACCCATAGGTATCAAAATTGGGACCCCTATTTTAATCTGGAACCTATAGGTATCCAAATCGGGACCCTTATTTTAATATGGAACCTATAGGTATCAAAATCGGGACCCCTATTGTACTCTGGAATCTATAGGTATCAAAATCGGCACCCCTATTTTACTTTGGAACCTATAGGTATCCAAATCGGGACCCCTATTTTACTCTGGAACCTATAGGTATCCAAATCGAGACCCTTATTTTACTCTGGAACCCATGTGTGTCAAAATCGGGACCCCTATTTCTTTCTGGAACCTATAGGTATCCAAATCGAGACCCTTATTTTACTCTGGAACCCATGTGTGTCAAAATCGGGACCCCTATTTCTTTCTGGAACCCATAGGTATCCAAATCGAGACCCTTATTTTACTCTGGAACCCATGTGTGTCAAAATCGGGACCCCTATTTCTTTCTGGAACCCATAGGTATCAAAATCGAGACCCCTACTTTACTCTTAAACCCATGTGTGTCGAAATCAGGACCCATATTTTACTCTGGAATCCATAGGTATCAAAATCGGGACCCCTTTCTTACCCTGGAACCTATAGGTATCCAAATCGGGACCCCTATTTTACTCTGGAACCTATAGGTATCCAAATCGAGACCCTTATTTTACTCTGGAACCCATGTGTGTCAAAATCGGGACCCCTATTTCTTTCTGGAACCTATAGGTATCCAAATCGAGACCCTTATTTTACTCTGGAACCCATGTGTGTCAAAATCGGGACCCCTATTTCTTTCTGGAACCCATAGGTATCCAAATCGAGACCCTTATTTTACTCTGGAACCCATGTGTGTCAAAATCGGGACCCCTATTTCTTTCTGGAACCCATAGGTATCAAAATCGAGACCCCTACTTTACTCTTAAACCCATGTGTGTCGAAATCAGGACCCATATTTTACTCTGGAATCCATAGGTATCAAAATCGGGACCCCTTTCTTACCCTGGAACCCATAGGTATCAAAATTGGGACCCCTATTTTAATCTGGAACCTATAGGTATCAAAATCGAGACCCCTATTTTGCTCTGGAACCCATAGGTATCCAAATCGGGACCCCCATTTTATCGAACTCAGGAAAGCTTGAAAAAAATGGAACCAGGTCCTATTCAGGAGGCCCATTTTCCAGAACCTAAAACCTAAAAAACCATAAAAATTCAATAACAAATTTCCTAAAAATTCCAAACTACGAAGCCATTTTTCAGGTAGAACTGGCTTGAAAATCCCTATTTTTGAGCTCTAAACTCAAAATTTTAGAAAAAAAAGGTTACCTAAAACTCGAGAACAAGCTGAAAAACGTTGGTTTTCATTAGAATTATGGCCTGAATATCCAATTTTTCAATGAAAATCACTAAAAAATGAAATTTTAAAAGAAATAAATTTATTATACTTATATTCATATCACAGAGAAGTTATATCACATCATATAATAGGTACAAAAAAAAAGAAAAATCAAACTCTGATAAAAATATTGGTGATAGCAGTGAGTAGACCAGTCAAACAAGCATACGTCAGTGCGAAAAACGCAGTGATAACTTGTGGAGCAGCCGACATCTTACGGGTTATCGCCATTCGAGCCTTCGGCTTTGACATTGGTGGCAATTGGATGACTGGGAGCGATACCAGACTTGCCACTGATAATTTTCTGCAAAAAATCGATAATTTCAGGGGTTTTAAATTGGGGGGAGGCCTACCGTATCTTAGAACTTTCTATGGTTCTTGTTGTTATATCCCCTTCTTCATTGAAAACTGCTTTTCTCAAAGATTTCTTCAAGGGTACTGTAGTTTGAAGCACTGGAAAAGGTTATTTTTAAATTTCAAAAAAAAAATCCAATAGTAAAAAGTTTATTTTATCACAGTAAGTCCCTTCAAACTACAGTACTACAGGCTATGTCCCTTTAAATATTACAATTTTCCTCTTTTGGTGTTGGTGTTGGTGTTGGTGCAAGAGCAGGAGCAGGAGCAACACGGGGAGTGACCTCGAGGCCTTCTTCAATTCGAACTTTTCGGAATAATTCGGACATGGAGATGATTTTTCTGAAAAAAGTGAGGTTTTGAGGCTTGAAATATTATTTTTGGGTCCATTTTGGAATCTTATTGGGCTTTTATTGGGACCTTGTTTTGGGCTCATTTTGGTACCTTTTTGAGCTCATTCTGGGACTTTTTTAGCTCATTTTGGGACCATATTTGGCTCACTCTAGGATTTTTTGGGCTCATTTTTTGGACTATTTTTGAGCTCATTGTGGAACCGTTCTTGGGCTCATTTTATGATCTTTTTGAGCTCATTTTAGGACCTTATTGAGCTCATTTTGGGACCATATTTGGGCTCACTCTAGGATTTTTTGAGCTCATTTTAGGACTATTTTTGAGCTCATTGTGGAACCGTTCTTGGGCTCATTTTATGATCTTTTTGGGTTTTATTTTAAAACCTTATCTGAGCTCATTTTAAGGGGATCTTTTCAGGTACATTTTGAGACTTTTTCAGGGTTGATTTGGGACTTCTTTTGAGTTCAATTTCGAGACTTTTTTCGGGCTCATTTTGGAACCTTTTTCGAACTCATTTTGGGATCACTTTTGGGTACATTTTAAGTTTTTTTCGTGCTCAATTTATGATCTTTTTTAGGCTAATTTTGGGACCTTTTTGGGCTCATACTGGGACCTTTTTCAGGTAAACTTTGGGTCCTTTTTTTGAGCTCATTTTGAGCTTATGTTTAGAACTTCATAGGGCTCATTTTAAGAAATTTGTGAGCTCAAAAAATGTGCGAAAAACTCACGCATCATCAGTTTGCCTTGAAGTTCGAGCAGTTTCAAATTGAGCCACCTCGTCTTCTTCCACTTGAATATAAGTTGCATCAATTTGCTCTACACCAATGATATTATTGGTGTCACCATTGGTGGCTTCCACATTTTTGGCGGGATTGTTTTGAGCACCATTGGTGGTGGCTCGTGGCAGAGCTACATGGGGCACTGTTAGATGACTTTCACCATTGACTTTGATCTCGATTGCTCGGTGGGATTGGGTGATATTGGTGGAGGGGGAGGCTGGTTGGCGGCGGAAATATTTGTTGCAACAGCAGAAGGTTGAAGAGGTGCTCGGAGCCATGAAGGCTGAAAATGGGGAGATTTCAGTAAAATCTGGAATTTTTCGTCAAAAACCATTTTCAGATATCAAAAATTTATATTCAGATGTCCTAAAATTGATTTCAGATGTCTTAAAATTGATTTCAGATGTCTTAAAATTGATTTCAGATGTCTTAAAATTGATTTCAGATGTCTTAAAATCGAACTTCAGATATCAAAAATTCTATTTCTGATAAGAGAAGGCCATTTTCAGATGTCCGAATTGTTAAATTGAAAAGTTAAAAAAAAATTTCAGATTTCAAAAGTTTAATTTCGGATATCAAAAATTTAATTCTAGTTATCGAAAGTCCACTTTCATATGGTGAAAAAACTGATTTCAGATGTCGAAAATACAATTTCAGATTTCCAAAATACACTTTCAAATGTTCTAAAATTCATTTCAGATGTCAAAAAACTATTTTCAGATGTAAAAAGTTCTATTTCAGATAACAGAAGGTCATTTTTAGATGTCTTAAAATTGATTTCAGATGTCTAAAATTGATTTCAGATGTCCTAAAATTGATTTCAGATGTCTAAAATTGATTTCAGATGTCCTAAAATTGATTTCAGATGTCAAAAATTTAATTTCAGATGTCAAAAATACACTTCCAGTTATCGAAGGTCCATTTTCAGATGTCAATAATCCGCCTTCAGATGTCAAAAATTCAATTTCATATAACAGAAGGCCATTTTCAGATTTCAGAAGCTAAATTTCTGATGTCCCAAAATTGATTTCAGAAGTCTTAAAATTGATTCCAGAAGTCTTAAAATTGATTTCAGATGTCTAGAAATCGAACTTCAAATGTCAAAATTCCAATTTCAGATGTCAAGAATCCAATTTCAGATGTTGAAACTACAATTTCAGATTTTTGAAATCCACTTTCAGATTCACGAGTTAGAAAATAGAAAAAATGAAACATTTTGAGTATAAAATTTATGAATTGAACTATTTTTGATACGAATTCTAATTCAAAAATTTCAGAATTCAAATTTAGAAGTTTCAAAAAACTAATGTTAGGTGTCAAAAATCTAGTTTTCAAACTCTGAAATTAAATTGTTGATACCAAAAAACAGTGATCTTTGAGTTTTGAATTTTTACGTCAGTTATGTTGAAAATCAATTTTCAGATCAAAAACTTCAGATGTCAAAATTCTGAAATTGAAAAGTCGAAAACCATTTTCAGATTCCAAAAAGACAATTTCAGATTTCAAAAATCAACAATTCAGAATTCAGAATCAGGCTTCAAACGTAGAAATTTCAATAAGAAAAACTAGAAAATCCACTTTTGGATGACAAAAATAAATTTTAAAATGTTTCAAAATTGAAAAAAAAACTTCTAAAAAAAAAACTTCTCTAAAAATTTAAAATTTTCAGAATTCCGAACCAGGCTAGAAATTCTGAACTATCAAAAAAAGTAACTTAGGCTTCAAAAATGTAGTTTCAAAATTGTGAATATCCAATTTTGGTACCAATAAAAAGGATCTTTGAATTTCAAAATTGGTAAGTTCAAAAAATTAAATTCATGCCAGAAATCTAGTTTTCAAAATCCTAAAATTCAAAATTTGGTTTTCAAAAAACTTATTTTTCAATTTTTGGAAATTAATTTGAAAAATCTGAAATTCAAAAAATGACTTCTATATTCAAAAAATTCGATATTTGAAATCAAAAATAAATTTCTCAAAGAATTAAAATTTCAATTTTTCATTTAAAAAAAGGCAATTTTTAAGCTTTAAAACTAAAATTCTAAATTTTGGCGCCCAAAAACCCACAAAAAAGGGTCCAAAAAATTCAAAAAACAACAATACAAATCCAAAAATAATTGCGCAAGCTGAAACCTTTGCACATTGCTGTCTTTTTTTGAGTTAACTTAGACAGTTGCTCATAGCAACCAGCTGCGAGACAGTACACAAAATCAAGAGAGCGCAGAGAACAAGTCGCAAAATATAGGTAATTAGTGAGCTGGAAAATGAGGAGATGTGACTAATATTGATCATTTTTTACCAGATTTAAGAAGAAAAAAGGGTACTGTAGCTCATGAAGAGTACTGTAGTTTGCCAAAAATTTCCGATTTTAAGAGCAGAGAAAAAAAAGAAGATGATTTTGAACACATAATTAACAAATAATGGGAGAATCTGTGTTCTTATCATACAGACACAGACAACAGAAAAAAAATACCCAAAAAAATGAGCAATCACTCACTTAAATAGGGTATTTTTATGACGTTTGGGGGAAGAAATTTCAGCTATTTTCAGATTGTTTTGGGCAAGTTGTATAGTTAGACTTCCTATGGGTTATATCGTCATAACTTGACTCAAAATGCTCCGCAGAATTGTGCTCAAAGATATCCATAGTCTGCTCCACGTTTGATGGGATGATATCTGAAAAATAAAGATCTGGAAATGTTTTCTCTGAAAATGTTTGTCGTCTTCTGAATTGGAATTTTTTCTCATTTAGAGCAGTGCTTTATTGGATATCATTGTTCCTATTTTTTCATGCCGAGAAAAACTATAACAATATCTATGGGATTTAAATTTGTATTCAAAATTTTCCCACCCAACAGCAAACAACTTTTGAGACGCGCATGTGCGCCCTAATGCAAACTACACTTTTCAATTTTTCTTTTTCTTTTTTTGAAGAAAGCTTTCTTCTTTGAAGATTTCGTGTTATTTCCTTGTTTTTGGATAACATGACATTTTCCATGCTTTTTTTCACGATGAAAACAAAGAAACAGCACCGTATGAAAAGCATAACTTGATGAAAAAGTGGTGAGTTTTGTATGTTTCGCCGTGAATTGAAATTGTCCATTTTTACAGAATGGAGAGCAGCAACAGCGATAAATGATTTTAATGACAATTTGCGCAACGAAGAACTACATATTTAGTAAGTGTTTAATTTGTCTTAATCCTAGAATAAAAGCCACCCGCCGAAAAAAATCGAAAAACATGTTAAAACATTAAAAATTGAGTAGCTCTCTCCACAAATTTGAAAATTTTCAAGAAAATCCTTATTTCCAGTAATTTTTTGTGATCGAAGGTTTTTTTGTAAAATTTTTAGCACACAGGATTGAATAATTTAGGTTTTACAGGTCAATTTCCACCATTTCCTGCCAAAAGTTTGATTTTCTAGGCCATTTTTCATAAAAATCTAGTTCTCCAGGTCAAATTTAATTAAAATCCTAGGTCCAAAACTTTTTTCAACATAAATTTTTTTTGATCTACCAGCGAAAAAATGATCCTTCTCTTTTTTTCGATTTTTTTCAAACTAGAAATTTTTCTCGAATCTTTGTCATTCTTCTCCGTATTCTCCCCAATGGATTTTAAATTCAAATTTCTGAAGCTTCCCGATCGATTTCGACAACGTGTCTACCATCGTTTGGACGCTATACAAAGGTAACTATTTGTCTGAAACTTCAAAAAATGAACCTAAAATTGAAATTGTTTGCAGAGTACGACTACGAGCAACGAATCGAAAAGCGAAACGGGAAGTGGATGCGGTACCGTACACCGTGACGAGATGGGAGCTCGTTCAGGAGTACACGAGGCAACGTCCGTTGATGGCGGTTGTACCGGTGAGTAGTACTGTGGTTACTCAACACGTGTACTATTTCATTGTTTTTAGAATGTCTGTAGCATTGTGATGACGGCGAAGAACTTGAAATACGAGGTCATTTTTGTGGTTGCCAATAACATGAGATCAATTGTGGCGAGAAAGTTGTACAATGGAACTGTGCTTGGGATGGTCCATTTTCCGTTAAATAATCTGCACGCATGGGCCACTTCATGGGCGATTAAAATGCTAACACAACCTGGCATGCATTTTGAATTCGTTAATATTAATACGGTAAGTCATTAGGGTTTTGAACTATGAAAAATGAGCTTACCTAACCTAAAAAACTCCGACTTCAATGTAAAATGACCTAATAACCCCCATAAAAGGATTGAAAACTCAAAAACTAAGATTTTAAATAGCCTAGAAGATAAAATTGGCATCAAATCTCTGGAAATAATTTTTTTATTGCAAAAACAATGCGTTTAGCCTTCAGTCCCGTCTGAACCTCAAATTATATTTTAAAATGTGATGATACATGATCTAGAAAACCCAAAAAATGATCTTGAAACTCAAAATTCGGATTTTTAACTGTCAATGTAACCAAAATTAGACAGAAAATGAACTAAAATGATGAAAAATTCAATCAAATCTCAAAAATGGACTTGAAAATTCAAGGAGAATCCTCAAAATGACGTAAACTCCCAGAGATGTAATCTGAAACCTCACGGCCCGTTAAAAATGTATAAGCAACCTTTAAAATCATCTGTAAACCCATAATAAACTCATGATTGAGCTCAAAACTTCAAAAAATAGCTCGGACAGCCGAATTTAAGTTTGGATTAGCTAAGAAGCGTGATTTCAATTTTGAAGCGGCCCAAAAACTAGAACATAGACGTTAAATAGTCTATTAATCGAAATTCTGAACAAAAATTGTCTGAAAAAAAAGATTTCAAGTTAAAAATGACCTAGAAAATAGGACCTGACCAGGAATTAATTGAGAACACCAAGTTTGAAGTGATTTAGGAATCTAATTTTACAGGTGAAATGACCTAGATTGATCGAGAAACTAAAATTCCCAAATTATTTCAATTAGATATCTAATATGTTGGCCTTAATAGTGCTCCGGAATTTTTTGATTAGTGAAGAATAGATTGTTCTGGAACCCCAGGAATTTATAAAACAGAAATTCTAGTAGAAAATGAGATATAATGACTGAAATTCGGTTCGGAATTCGATGATTTGACGTAGAACAATCGTAAAATGGGCTTAGAAAATCAAATTCATTAAAAATTGACCAAGAAAATCCAGTTTTTAATGAAAAAGGACCTGGTTATCCAAATTTGGCTTGAAATGAGCCCAGAAGCTTGAATTTTCGAACGAAAATGATGTAGTATGGTTAAAACTGGGTTTCCGATAGATGAATTAATCTCCAGGATACCCAGTTTTGACCTATAAATTTCGAACTTTTTCATCAAAATTTGTCATTTCACGCTGATTCAGGTGGGAACTGACCATCTTCAAAAAAATGAGCCCAAAAACCAGAAACCTGAATCATACATGGAATACCCTTTGTAAAACCGTAAAAATTAAGGACCCCTCCCCTCTGTTTGAAATTTTTTGGTTGCAAAAGTGTGTTTTTAAGCAAAAAATGACCGTAAACAGCAAGTAACTCTTCGAATATGGAACCTCAAGCTGATATTTTGCACAAATACTATCCACTAGTTGCTGAACATAAATAGAAAATAAAGCAAACCCCTTCCTGGTCAAAAAAAACATGGTACCCTGTCTTTTTTGACAAGGGGGTTTGCTTTTCGAAAACTAATATAGGAAGGGGTTTTCTTTATTTTCTATTTATGTTCAGCAACCAGTGAATAGTATTCGTGCAAAATATCAGCTCTTGAGGTTTCATATTGGATGAGTTATACCCAGTTTATTGCCATTTTTTGCCTAAAAACACACTTTTTCCTCGTTTTAAGGGCCGTAAGAGTCCTAAAACCGTAAGAAGGGGGTTTTCTTTTTTTCAATTTATGTTCACAACGTAGTGACTTTGACATTCGAACTTTTGACATTCGATGAGTTGAATCCTGTTCATGGTCATTTTTTCCTTAAAAACGGTTCTTTTCACGTTTCAAGTGAAGAATGATTTACAAAACTCCATCTGGGCCATCGTGGGCCATACTAGAATCATTCATAAAAATACGTTCTAATTTTTTTCACTGATATGGTCCTTTTTTGGCCCTTCAACAAAAAATTTTCTACCTTTTATGGCTCCAAAATTTTTTCAAAAATTAACAATCCCTCCACCAATTTTCACCAGATAACAACCCCTCCACCAGGTCATTTTTCACCAACCTATTCCATGTATGACCTGAATTTAAAAGAGACAACTACAGGGTGTTTCATAAATAGTGTTACCTAATTTACATTGAGAATTACAAACCTCGGGAGCGAAAAGTAACCGTATAATTTTTTTCCCTCATTTTTTAGGTCATAATTAACTTGCCTAGAAAGTTTCCAGTCATGATTTTTAGTTCTTAGACCGCTGTTGCAGGGTTTTCATGACACACTATGATCAGAACGTTGTTACAACGTTAAATACTGAAGTTTAGGCACAGTTAGAACACAAAATTTGAACTGCATGATCACTTTCCGAAATGAGAAAGTTTTCAAAATGTCTTCAACTGATAAAATCGACATTAAAAAATGGTCAAAGTATCTTAAAACGACTCTCTGGTGGGGTGGGCTGGGCTTTCCCAGTTGGGAAATTTTTTTTGTAAATTTTCGAAAAAGTTCACGTTTGTATTTCTTTTTCTGACGTATTGGTCGTTTTTTTGTTCATTTCATGAAAAAATTAGTGTTTTTTTAAGAAATGAAAGAAAAAAGAAAGCCCACCTGGGCTCCCATGGGATGGTAATGTTTATTTGGAATTTCCCACGTGATAAAATTTACTCATTCTTCCCAGTTAATCTGGGAAGCCCATCTGGGGTACATTCCATTTCAACAGCTCTGCGTGGCACGCACATCACGGATATTTCATTTCAATAAAGATTTCTCCTAGTTAGGCAAACAAGAGTCGACAAAACCCTCGGAACTTTTTGAGAAATAATCATAGTGGCTATTCGAACACGAAAATTCGTTAAACTATGCCTCATTCATTTTCTGTGAGGATTTTGGGCGAGATAATGAAAAAGGCTATTTTTTGTTGTTTTTGGTGCCAAAACCGATAAAAATATTTGCAACTGGCACTTTTCTGTGAAATTTGTGTTCATTTGAATTCAAAAAACGTTCGAAAAATTTCAGTACTTGCCAACAAAAGAAAATTGGACGTTTGAAGATAAAAAGAGAAAAAGTTGTTTGGAATTTTTACCAGAAGGTCTATGCACATAACCTACACAATCTTTATGCATTTGAAAAATTCCTACTCAACGGTTCTAACGATTTGGGTCCGAAAAACATTCGTGCCTCCGAAAATTTGAATTTTTTTTTCTGAGAATCGTCACTCTCGAGCGGAAAATTATATTCGACAACTATGTATTGATTAACGTTCTAGTAACGTTCAAATAGTTTAGTGCTAATTCTGGCCATATTTGGCTCTCTCTGTCTGGAGATATAAAGCTTGCCGTAGGTAACACTAATTATGAAACACCCTGTAGAACCCCGCTACTTATGATAGATGACTTAAAATAACTAGAAATCGAATTTTGTTGAGATATTTGGTCAAAATGGATCTCTTGAGCCTAAAACATGACCCGAAAATCCAATTTCACTTGAAAAATGAAGAACAAAAACAATTCATTGCAGCTCTGGCCACCTCAAATACCAATACGCCAATGCTCGGTCGACCGTCTCGTCATCACCCAAGGCGTCTATTGCAAAAAATTCTCGACCGTTGGTGACTGGCTCATGCTCTTCGCCACACCCATCACCGAGCTCACCATCAGCACCCACTATCACTATTCGAACGGACTCTACGAATCCGAACAATTGCAATCGGCCAAATGGGTTCACATTGAGGGGATCAGCGATTTGTTGCCGTCAATCTATGCCAAACTCGACCCGCAACATTTTACGCATTTGGATCCGGAAAAACCCGGCGAGGCTATTATTGAGGCACTTTTTATGCAGTATTATGTAAGCAATTCCGTCCTTTTGGGTCTGAAAATTTTTCGATTTTTCGATTTTCAGAAGTTTCTGGAATCTGAAAATTGGTACTTCAAGTATGTTGGTCAGCATTGGGAATCTAAAAGAGCAGAAGAATTGCTTCAAATGATTCAGGAGAAGAAGGAGAAGAATGGCTTGATTATGTGAGTTTTTTGTTGTTGAGTGGGTACTGTAGTTCCCAGAGATTACTGTAGATTTTGGCTTGAAGAAAGGTTACTGTAGTTGTTTTTAGATTACTGTACCTTCAGAGCTTGATTTCGATAACTGTAGATTCTGTGTTTTTGAGATACTACTGTCGGTTTTCAGGATTCGAATTGATAAATGTAGATTTCGAGCCCCTGTGAAGGTACTGTAGTCCTTGAAGGGTTACTGTAGATGATTAGTTTTAGAAGGATTACTGTTAATTGTTTGTAGGACTACTGTAGGTTCTGAAACATAGAAGGACTACTGTAAATTTCTAGTTTTGAAAAGATTACGGTTGTTTTTGAGCTCGAGAAGGATTACTGTGATTTGATGAACTCTATTCGGAGTACTGTATATTTCGGTGTCATATGAATTACTGTAGGTTTTAATTCTGAGAAGGATTACTGTAGATTCCGAGTTCTAAAAAAGCTGCTTTAAGTTTTGAATTCGAAAAGGATTACTGTAGGTTCTGAAATATAGACAACTGCAAATTTCCAGTTATAAAAAGATTATGCTTGTTTTTGAGTTTTAGAAGAATTACTGT
Source organism: Caenorhabditis sp. 38 MB-2015 (assembly GCA_900536415.3). Lineage (NCBI taxonomy): Eukaryota > Metazoa > Nematoda > Chromadorea > Rhabditida > Rhabditidae > Caenorhabditis > Caenorhabditis quiockensis. Next base: position 39,153 of record LR548668.1, on the reverse strand, counting down.
AGCTTTAAATTTTTTTTTAGATCTTTGTAGGTTTGAGGGGTTCAGAAAAAGTGCTATTCTCTTAAATCTTATAAATGGTACTGTAGATTTTTGGCTTCATAAGAGGTACTGTAATTTGAACAGAATCTATTAGATTACTGTATATTTTAGAGGTCCAGAAAAGTACTGTATACTTTCCACATATTTGTTTTTTTTTCTTCCAGAAGCCGAAGTCCGACAATGCTCTCAGTTGTGGATGTGGATTCGAAAAAGAAATCCAAGTTTATTCTGTACCTGCACTATGATGAGGATGCAACCCGTAGTCGCAGACAATTCTGTCATAATAAAGAAGAAAAACATCCTCGATTTTGTGAAACTGACTTTTCACGTTTTTAATAAATTGATTATACTGTGATTTTTGGGCTCTAAAAATGCTCGCGGAGCCCCGAAAAATGTGCTCATTCATTTTTTTTGTCTGTCTAATCCAAAAGTGCAAACACATTTTGTGCATACATGCATGTTTATTTATTCCATCTCATTTCCTCAACTCAAATTTTTTTTTTTGCCTTTTTCTCTTTTTTTTTTGTGCTGAAATCGATAAAAGTGTGCTCTGTGTGGACGAAGAGATTAGACAAAAANAAAAAAAAAAAAAAAAACGAATGCGACATTTTTTATTGGGAACGTTTTTGAGTCTGTTTTTTGGTGCTATAGTTTTGGGGTCAAATTGGAACGGGTTTAGGACCTTTTTTTAGGCCCAGGTGATAGTTTTCTTGACTCCAAACGAATTTCAGCCCTAGATTCTGATTTTTGACACCTCTGGACCCTATTTTTGACCCCAGGGAGCTGAGATTGGGTTTCAAATCAAGAATTCCACGAAAAAAGTATTTGGTGCTATAGTTTTGAGGTCAAATTGGAACTGGCTTGGGACCTTTTTTAAGCCCAGGTGATAATTTTTATTCATTTTCAGTTCGAGTTTCAGATTTTTGACACCTCTGGACCCAATTTTTGACCCCAGGGAGCTGAGATTGGGTTTCAAATCAAGAATTCCACGAAAAAAGTGTTTGGTGCTATAGTTTTGAGGTCAAATTGGAACGGGTTTAGGACCTTTTTTTAGGCCCAGGTGATAGTTTTCTTGACTTTAAACGAATTTCAGCCCTAGATTCTGATTTTTGACACCTCTGGACCCTATTTTTGACCCCAGGGAGCTGAGATTGGGTTTCAAATCAAGAATTCCACGAAAAAAGTATTTGGTGCTATAGTTTTGGGGTCAAATTGGAACGGGTTTAGGACCTTTTTTTAGGCCCAGGTGATAATTTTTATTCATTTTCAGTTCGAGTTTCAGATTTTTGACACCTCCGGACCCAATTTTTGACCCCAGGAGACGGATTTTGAGTTCTGAAACAAAACAACAAGGTTTGGGAGCGTTTTTGAGCTTTTTCTGGTTCCATTTTATGAATTTCTCAATTTTTAACAATTTTCAGCCCTATTTTCAGATTTTTCGCTCTTTAAGACCTCATTTTTGGCTTTAAGGAACTCTATTTGAGTTCCAAATCGAAAATATCATCATAATGTCTTTTCGGACCTCAGTTTTGAACCTTTGTTCTCAATTTCAAAGCCTATGCTTAATTAGGATGTTATTCTCACTTTAAAAGCTCACTTCTGATGGTCAGGTTCTGAATTTTCAAGTTTTTGGGCTACTCCATCCGTATTTTCAGAATTCTTAACATTTTAAAGTTCAAATCTGGATTTTCTTGCTCACGGGCTCAAAATATAGATAAATTTATTGATTCAGACTTAAATTTGTGAGCTGCAGATTCATTTTCAGACCCATTTTCAAAAATTTCTCGGTTCCAAAATGTATATTTGAATCTTTAGAGGTGTATTTCACACCTTCCAGAGTCATTTTTCTGAAATTCACATAATTTTTCAGGTCCTAAAACAATTTTAGGTTCGATTTTGCATCATCAAAATTGAAAATCTCACAAAATTTCCAATTTTCTTCAAGTTTCATCCAAAAAACTGAAAAATTCCCACTTTGTTTAAAAAATTCGTCATCCGATGACAAATAACATTTTCATTATAAAACATTCAATTTTCTTTTCAATTTTTTACAGAAAACAATTTTTCCAGTTTTTTTCAAGTTCGACCGGTCAAAAAGAGCACTTTTTTCTAAAAAAACAAAGTTGAAAAATTTATATTTTTCCTTTTTTTCCGTTGTCTTAGAAACCAGAGTGTTATTTATTTTTATTTTTTGTCAGAAAAAATATAAATTTTTTGAAAAAAAATTTTTTTTTCGCTTTTGTGTGTTTTTTTGACCTTTGCAATTGTAATAAAAATAATATTAAACAGCTGCCAGATGTTCCGAAATATATACATTTTATGCAGAAAAAAAAGAGATTGATGGGGCGCATTTTTTTTGTATATGTTTATTTCGATTTTGGGTGAAGTTGATGGATTTTTGGAGGAAAAACCTGAATTTTTGAGTTTTTAGGTTGTGTATTTCTCCGTTTCGGATTTTTTGTTGAATTTTTTGAATTATGAATTATTTAACTGTGATATTGAATTTTTGTTGGTGAATTTTGAATTTTTTTTTAAATTTGGATGGATTTTGGGTGAGTTTATTGGTTTTTTGGAAGCAAAATCTGAATTTATGAGTTTTTTTTTTACAATTTTTGACTTGTAAACTTTTGACCCCGAAATATTGAATTTTGAAACTTTTAACCCTTATTTCGAAAATGTGTGTTATAAGGCTTTGAGCCCGAGTTTTCTAATTCCACATTTTTAACCCTGATTTTGAGAAATTCCAGATTTTCAACTTTTGATCCGAGAATTCACAGGTTTTAATTTTGAGATAAGATTCTGAATTTTTAACCTTAAAAATTTTAAAATTTGTGTTTTTGAGTCCAAATTTAAGCTTTGGAAAGTCAATCCTCAAAATTCGAATTTTCAAGCACAATTTTTTGAAGTAAGAGATTTTAATTCTGAATTTTGAACCCGAACCGGTGAATTTTGTAATTAAAATTAAAAAATATTTTTTTTTCAAATTGTATATTTGGTTTTGAATCCAGAAACTTCAAATATCAAAGTTTGAACTTTCGAGCCTCAAAAGTTGAATTTTGAAATTTTGAACAGTAATTTCAAAATGTTGAGTTTTGAATTTTTGAGCCCGAGTTTTTCAATTTCGGATTTTTAACCCTGTTTTTAAGAATTTCCAGATTTTCAACTTTCGATCCCCAAAAACCTATATTTTTTGTGCAAAATTTGGACACCAAAACTTCGGAATTTTCCAGCTCAAAGTTGAATTTCCAGATTTAAAAAATCTGCAAAAAATTCAAATTTTTAATATTTTTCACGTGAACCCTAATTTCCTGGTCATTTTTTTCATTTTTCAAAAAAAAATCACATTTTTCGCAAAATGATTGAAATTTTTCGGAGGTTTCGATATATTTTACCAAGTGAGTTAAAAATGGGCCCAAATTTAGGACCCAAAAGGATTACTGTACTACATAGTACCTATGTTGATTGATCCTTAGCTCAAATATCACCTTTTTTGCTGCTCTTTTTTGTTTATTTTCCTTTTTTCCCCGAAAAATCGATAAAAATAATTTTTGAGGCTAGACAAAAAGTTGGCAAATAAACATATTCTCAAGGGAAATGGCCTTTTTTTTTTGTTTTTTTGTGCTTTTCGAAATTTCGGTGAGAAAACGAAAATTTCACTTTTTTTTGTTCTTCTATTTTGGGCAGAAAATTGATTTTTTTTTTGTTTGAAAGTTTTTTTTTTTTTTTCAAAATTGTAATGAACCTTGCAAAATTTCAAATTTTTAAAAGAAAACTACAGTACTCTTTTTTTGGGCTCAAAAACTACAGTACTCCACATTTGAACCCCTAAGAAAACTACCGTAATTTTTCTGAGTTCTAACAGTACTATTCTGGATTTTTTTGAAGATATACAGTAATTTTTTGAGCTCACAAAAATCTGAACTTAATTTCTCAAATTTCAGAAAATACAGTATTCTTTTCTCGAATTCTGAAATTTTTTTCTGAGACTAAAAATATTATATATATATATAATGACCCATCTGAATTTTCAAATCTACAGTAATCCTTGTGAATCCTGAAATCTACAGTAATATTTCTGAATCCTAGAATCTACAGTTATCCTTCTGAATCTCAAAACCCACAGTAGTCCTTCTGAATCCTAGAATTTACAGCAGTCCTTCTGAATCCTGAAGTCTACAGCAATCCTTCTGAATCCTATAAATTTAAATTAGACCATCTGAATCCTGAAATCTACAGCAATCCGTCTGAATCCTCAAACCCACCGTAATATTTCTGAATCCTAGAATCTACAGTAGTCCTTCTGAATCTCAAAACCCACAGTAGTCCTTCTGAATCCTAAAAATTTAGAGTAGACCATCTGAATCCTAAAATCGACAGTAGTCCTTTCGAATCCTAAAACTCACAGTCTTCTTTCTGAATCCGATAATCTACAGTAATTTTTCTGATTCCTAGATTTTACAGTATTCCATCAAAATCCTCGAATCTACAGTAATCATTCTGAACCCTAAAATCTACAGTAGTCCTTCTGAATCCTCAAGCCTACAGTAGTCCTTCAGAATTCTCAAATCTACAGTATTCCTTCAGAATCCTCAAACCCACAGTAGTCCTTCTGAATCTCGAAAACCCACAGTAATCCTTCTGAACCCTAGATTCTACATTAATCCTTCTGAATTCTGAATTTTACAGTTTCAATCTGGGTCATCTGAATCGACAGTAATCCTTCTCAATCCCTGAAATCCACAGTAATCTTTCTGAATCCTAGAATTTACTGTAATCCTTCAGAATCATCAAACCTACAGTAGTCCTTCTGAATGCTTAACTCTACAGTAATCCTACCAGGAGTTTTTCTTTTTCTAAAGTTCGAAATATATTACAGTACCTCTTCAATACCCCCGATTATACCGTACTTCTTGGAATCTTTCGAGCTACAGTATCCCTCTCCCTTGATCTCTAAATCTACAGTAATCCTTCGGACCCTTAAAATCTACAGTAGTTTCTCTGAATCTCTAAAACCCACAGTAATCCTTCTGAACCCTAGTTTATACCGTACTCCTTGAAATCTTCTGAGCTACAGTACCCCTCCCAATTACTCCCTAAATCTACAGTAATCCTTCTGAAACCTCCCTAATTAAAAAAAATGTCCTTTTTCTTGTTCAATCTCAAATTTCAGAGACTCCTGAGTTCTCAATTTTCCACCCTTTTCTCAACTTTTCTCAACATTTCCCCTATTTTCAGGTAATTTCCAGTCAATGCGAAAAAAACGAAAATTTTTGATCCTCGTCGTTTTTTTCACATGCTTCATCACGCCAATTGGCCTGTTCTACTTTAAACTTCAAAATTTTGAGGTGAGTTTCAGCCAAATTTCAGCCAAAAAATAAGATTTTGCAGGAACCCCATCAAGAAGTAGTTTTGCACCATGTTGCGCTAGCAAATAAGTCCATCGAAAAATGCTCCAGTTTCTCGGATTTCGAGCATTTTGAAGACTACTATCCAAAATGTCTGGAACGATTTCAAGAAGTTCAAAAGACCCTAGGGTGAGCTCAATGGATTTTGCTCAAAAAAAAAAATCAATAATTCCAGTTCCGACACATGTCTAACCTCAAAAGTGTCCAATTCATCATGTTCGATTCGAGATTATTTGTCGCAAATTGAAAATGCATGTCCTGCGCGCAAAAATCGACAAAATTATGCAAAATTGAATTTGGAAGTGGGGAATTTACTCGAAAAATTAGGGAATAATCATATTTATGATTTTATGAAGGTGAGTACAGGGTATTTTGGGACCAAGGAAAACTACAGTAATCCTTATGTGATCTAGATGAAAGTACAGTACTCTTATGGGTTCTAGAGAAACTTTTAATAGTTTTATGGGATCTAGATGAAAGTACAGTAATCCTCATTAGGTCTAGATGAAAGTACAGTACTCTTATGGGTCCCAGATGAGTTACAGTAAACCTATGGATCTAAATGAAATTACAGTACTCTTATGGATTCTAAAGGAACTTATAATAGTTTTATGGGCTTCAGAGCAAACTAGGATAACCATTTTGAAGTCCAAAGAAGTCTACAGTAACTCTCAAGGGCTCCGGACAAAACTACAGTAATCCTATGGGCTCTAAGTGAAACTACAGTAATACCATGGGCCTTAGTTGAAACTACAGTACCTCTTGAGAAATCCAGACAAAACTAGAGTATCCCTTATGAGCTCTAGATAGTTCTACAGTAATCCTATAGTCTCTACGCAAAACTACAGTAATCCCATGGGCCCTAGGTGAAACTAAAGTACCTATTGAGGAATCCAGGCAAAACTACAGTATCCCTTATAAGTTCTAGATAGTTCTACAGTAATCCTATAGTCTCTACGCGAAACTACAGTAACCTCATGAGTTCCAAACAAGTCTACAGTAACTTTCAAGGGCTCAAGATGAAACTACAGTAATCCTTATGAGCTCTGTATAAAACTACAGTACCTCTTGAAGAATCCAGGAAAAACTGACGTACATCTGATGAGCTCTAGATAGTTCTACAGTAATCCTTGTGAGGTGTAGATGGAAGTACAGTACTCCTGGGGTATTTTGGGACCGAGAAAACTACAGTAAGCCTATGGGCTCTAGGTGAAAGTACAGTAACCCTTACAAGCTCTGGATGAAACTACAGTACCTCTCGAGAAATCCAGGCAAAACTACCGTAAATCTGATGGGCTCCAGATACTTCTACAATAATCCTATGAGCTCTGGATGAAACTACAGTACCTCTTCCTAGTGATTCCCATTACAGTACTCTTTACCTACCTACAGTACCCCTAGGCTCTTTTTTGCAGACCCGCATAACTCGATTTTGGCCTGATTTCGTTGATGGTGCCACCGCTTCCCAAAATTTACTGAAATCCCGCCGAAAACTGAACATTTTGGTGTTTTTCGGATTATTGGCCAACGAAAAAGTGCTAAAAATGGCGGATGGAAGTGGAAAAGGTGGACCGCAGGGTGAATTGGTGCAATGGTCGGACTTGTTGGCGTCGTTGGCGGTTTTGGGACATGATATTGAGATTGCGCATGATATGGAGAGCTTGAAGAGGTTGGTTGGAAGGGAGCCAGAAGAGCACAGAGAGCTCTGAGAGCCCAGAAAGCCCGGAGAGCCCGGAGAGCCCGAAGAGCCCGAAGAGCCCGGAGAGTCCGGAGAGCCCGGAGAGCCCGGAGAGCTCGGAGAGCCAAGAAAGCCCAAGAACCCTGAGAGCCCAAAGAACCCAAAGAGCCCAGACAGCCCAGAGAGCCCAGATGAATTTCAGAATTTCAGAATCCCATATTTTCAGAATTATGAAACCTCCTTGGAGATCCAGAATTCAGAATATTCCCAGATATTTAAGAAGATTGAGATTCTGAACCCGAAGGCTTCAGAATTTTCAAACTATCAAATCCACATAGGGATTCTAAAATCCAAGATTCCTCATTTTTAGGAGATCTTTATGAGTTTCAGAAGTGGGCTTCACACTGTCAGAATCTAGAAATTTGTCCTCTGATTTTCAGAATTCTGAAGTCTACTTTTTGTACTTCTGAATCGTGATTAGTGATTCTGAACCGATGAAGCATGAAATCTAAATTCAGGGTTCTGAATCTGAAGTCTCCAGACTGCACAAATTTTGAGCTAAAGGCATCAGAAGTGTGAATGCTGAAGATTTTAGAATTCAAGAAACCCCATTTTCAGAATCCACGTTTCAGTGATTTCAGATTCTTGAAGGAATCACACTTCTGATTATTGATTCCTCGAAATTTCAGAATCTCTAGTTCACATGCTTCGGATTCAGAAAAATTCCAAATTCTGAATTACTGACATCTGGGGATTCTGGAGAACTTCGAGATCCAGAAAAGCCGAGTTTTTGTCTAAATTCTGTGTTCCGAGATTCAGAATCATGATCTATATGTGTTAATCTTCTGAATCCTGAAGTCTAAATTCAGGATTTCAAAATTTTCAATATCCAAACTTTATTCTGATGTGAACTAGAGAATCCCTTCTTCAAAGCTTCTGAATCTCAGAATCCTAGACTTCTGGAATTCCGAAGTCATGAACTTCTGAATCCCTAACGAACACTAGGAGGGGCTAAAATTCTGGAGTCCAAGAAGCCCAGAAAACCCAGAGAGCCTAGAATATTCTAGAATCCTGTAATTTCAGAAGCCTCATGAATTCCAGAACTTACAAAATGCTCTAAATGCTCCAAAAATGGATATCCCTAACCCCAGAAGATACATGAAGCCCGAAACCTCAAAAAAAAAAAAATTTCCAGATCATTGGAGAAAATCGGTCGCCATCCTCGATGCACCACGTCGACCCTCCTCAACGCCGATCTCCTCTTCACCGACATCATGGGTTTCCACAAGCTGCCAAAAAAGTTGCGCACCGACAATCGATGCATTATCCGCCTTTTGGACAGTTTCGGCACCCACGCCGAATTCGCCTCCCGCCGCAATTTCGCCGCCAACACTGCCAGCTATCAAGGCAAAGTCAGCAAGCGCAACCCATGGGGTGGGCTCGATCTGGAGCTCGAGCAACACTGGACCTACTATCCTCACTCACAGGATAACACGTTTCTGGGATTCGTGGTGCGCGGCGGCAATTTTTCACGGGCTCGGCGAGCTGGCAAACCAAGAGCATTGATTTATGGAAAGGAAAAATATATGTGGGCGAATAAAATGGAGGCGCTGAAGATTCTTCAGGAATTTGTGGAAGTTCACGCCACGGTGGCTGATGGCACCTTTCCTGACGTCATCAATCATGGGCTCCTCAACTCGGCGCAGATTCAGAAGCTCTACTCAGAAGTGGATATTTTCTTCGGGCTCGGTTTCCCGTTTGAAGGCCCCGCTCCTTTAGAAGCCATCGCAAATGGTGCAATTTTTATCAATCCAAGTTTTGGCACCCCTCAAAATCGGAAGAATAACGAGTTCCTTGGAGATAAGCCGACGTTGCGAAGTTTCAGCAGTCAAAATCCTTACGCGGAGCACAAAATTGGAGCACCGCACGTTATCACAGTTGACATTAGCAATGAGCACAAGTTGCGCGATGCTCTTCGCGCGGCGATTGCGCAACCTCGTCCCGAGCCATTTGTCCCGGTGGAGTTTACGGTTCGTGGAATGGTGGTAAGGGTGGCGAAATTGGTGGAGAATCAGCAGTTTTGCGAGAGGGTGAATGTTGGATGGCGAAGGGTTTGGCCACCGGTGGCGAGTTTGCGTGTTTTGTTGGCGGAAGAGGGGCAAAGTTGCGAGATGGCTTGTGAGAAGAAGGGATTGGTGTGTGAGCGAAGATTGTTCGAATTTGTCAATAAGGAGCAGGTTGTGAAGAAGTGAGTTTTGGTACTGATTTTAGGTTGGCCCATTTTTACCGTGTCAAAACTGGGGGCCACATATTACGGTTTCTAGGCCATGGTTTTAGGTTTCTAGGCCATCAATCTTGGTTTCCTAGGCCCTAGTGTTGGGTTTTCTAGGCCATTGTCTTTAGTTTCTAGGTCTTGGGTTTCTAGTCCGCGGTCTTGGTTTTTTAAGTCATGATTTCGGATTTCTAGGCCATGGTCTTGGGTTTGTAGGCCATAATTTAGGGTTTCTAGGCCATGATTTAGGGTCTCTAGGCCATAATCTAGGGTTTCTAGGTCATGGTCTTGGGTTTCTAGGCCATAATTTCGGGTTTCTAGGCCATAATCCAGGGTCTCTATGCCAAAATGTTCAATCGTTAGGCCATGACCTTGAATTTCTAGGCCATTTTCTGAGAGGAGGATTTTTGGACCAAAAATTGGATATTTAGGGAGAAATAGGGTAGTTCTGAGCACCGAGTTTAAACCTTTAGGCTACTTTTTCGGACCTTTAAGACATGATCTTGGGATTCTAGGCCGTAAATTAGGGTTTCTAGTCCATAATTTAGGGTTTCTAGTCCATAATTTAGGGTTTCTAGTCCATAATTTAGGGTTTCTAGGCCATGGTCTTGTGTTTCAAGGTCATAATTTAGAGTTTCTAGGACATAATTTAAGGTTTATAGGCCTTGGGTTTCTAGGCCATAATTTAGGGTTTCTAGGTCATAATTTAGAGTTTCTAGGCCATAATTTAAGGTTTATAAGCCTTGGGTTTCTAGGCCATAATTTAGGGTTTATAGGCCTTGGGTTTCTAGGCCATAATTTAAGGTTTCTAGGCCATGGGTTTCTAGGCCATAATTTAAGGTTTCTAGGCCATGGTTTTGGGTTTCTAGGCCATAATTTAAGGTTTCTAGGCCATGGTCTTGGGTTTCTAGGCTATAATTTAGGGTTCATAGGCCTTGGGTTTCTAGGCCATAATTTAGGGTTACTAGGCCACGATTTTGAACCTTTATGCTCATAATCAAACTTAAGGTATCAGAAAAATGCTCCACTAGTGCTATATCTGAAAAATATAAATCTGAAGTTCATTTTTTTCACTTTTTGGAAAATAAATTTTCAGGGATTCAAGTCTTTTTTTTAGGTTTTTCAGGCCATAATTCCAGATTTGAAAGATTTTTGTTGGATTTCCCACTTCAATATCTCATTTTCAGACACTCGACCTGCTCAACTGTCAAATTATCCGACTCCTATTCAGCTCCATATTCCTGTCAAATCCAATCCAATCCCTCCCATTTCAGTTGCGCAACCCTGCCAGATTCAAGAGATATTCGGCGAGTCTGCCCTTGTCGTGACTTTCAACACCAACAACATGCTCTATGTAAAGATTGCTGATTGTTTTTTTTTTTTTAGATTTTTTATTTGTTTCACTACTACGGGTACCATTTTCATGTGGGTTACTGTACTTTTATTAGTTTATTTTTTGTTGATATGTGATAATGAATAGCTTTTGCTTGTCCGAGAGAAGTACACAGTTTTTTTTGAGTGATAAAAATTCGGATTCTGGTTCAGATTTTTAAAAGAAGGGGGGGGGGGGTTTCAGATATCTAGTGATATTTTCAGAATTCTGAGTCCAACTATGAATCTCGTGCTCTAATCTAGAAAAATAGGTTCACGTCTGAATCCGAAGGCTGAATCTTCTTGAGTGTCTGAAAAGATTCTGGATTCTGATTCTTCTCTTATTTTCAGAATTCTGAGTCAAACTATGAATCTCGTGCTCTAATCTAGAAAAATAGGTTCACGTCTGAATCCGAAGGCTGAATCTTCTTGAGTGTCTGAAAAGATTCTGGATTCTGATTCTTCTTTTATTTTCAGAATTCTGAGTCCAACTATGAATCTCGTGGTCTAATCTAGAAAAATAGGTTCAAGTCTGAATCCGAAGGCTGAATCTTCTTGAGTGTCTGAAAAGATTCTGGATTCTGATTCTTCTCTTATTTTCAGAATTCTGAGCCCAACTATGAATCTTGTGCTCTAATCTAGAAAAATAGGTTCACGTCTGAATCCGAAGGCTGAATCTTCTTGAGTGTCTGAAAAGATTCTGGATTCTGATTCTTCTCTTATTTTCAGAATTCTGAGCCCAACTATGAATCTTGTGCTCTAATCTAGAAAAATAGGTTCACGTCTGAATCCGAAGGCTGAATCTTCTTGAGTGTCTGAAAAGATTCTGGATTCTGATTCTTCTCTTATTTTCAGAATTCTGAGTCCAACTATGAAAAAAGGTTCCATTTTTGTGAAATAAAGGGTTTTTTTTCTGAATTTTTGTTCTTTTTACAAATTCATGAAACAGTTTTTCTAGTTTTAAACTTCACCGTTTTTATGAATTTTTCGTGAAGTTTTTAGTTATTTTTGGAGAATTTTGACCAAATTTTCAAAATTCTGATCCCGTTTATGAAATTTGTGCTGTAATCTCAAAAATAGGATCACATTTCATAAAAATTGGGTTATTTTCAGAATTTTAAACTAAATTCTGAATGTTGTGGTCTAATCTGAAAGTTAGGTTCCATATTTCTGAAAATCGGGTTATTTTCAGAACTTTAAACTAAATTCTGAATTTTGTGCTCTAATCTGAAAATTAGGTCCCAATTTTCTGAAAATCGGATGATGTTTTCCAGAATTCTGGAATCATCTTCAGAAATCTGACCCGATTCTTAAAATTCGGATAATATATCCAGAATTTCTGCTCATTTTTTGAAGTTTTGGCTCGGTTTTTAGAAAAATCTCATTTTCAGAATTGAAACCATTTTTTTCAGAACGATGGTCCTTCCGAATTCTGGCCTCATTTACTTTTTAATTCATTCATGTTGTCCGAGAGAAGTACACATGTTCATTTATTTTTCAAATCAGTTCTATTGTTTATGGGTTTTCATATGTCGATGAAGATTTCCGCTCTGAGTGAATCGCATCATACAAAGTGGACACGCGTATGGTTTTATACCAGTGTGGGTTCGAAGGTGCTTGGTGAGCGTAGAACTGTCGGTGAAGGCCTTATCACATTTTGCACAAGGGTACGGTCGCTCTCCGGTATGGGTCCTGCAACGAAAAGAGGTTGGAAAAGAGATACTATGGGGGAATGGTGTTAGAAATAGAGATTTTTGACGTGAAGTATGTCATTTGATAGGTTTTTGAACGCTGATCAATATCCAGTATTCAATTCTTGCCAAAATTCGTATCCAGTGCGCGAATTTCAGCTCCAAAGTTTCCAGCTAAATACCGGAAAATATGCAATTTTGAGGCCTAACTATAAGGTAAGAACTAACAAAAAAGACAAGGTCCGTTTAAGATTTTTGAGTCCGCTTTTTTTTCTAATTTTTGGGTCCAAATCACTAAAACTCAAACAGGTCAGGCTCTTTTTTTTTTTTGTTAAAAGCTATGTTCTCAATGCGCAAATTTCAGCTCCAAAGTTTCCAGCTAGAAAGTGAGAAACCCTGTTCAAAAGTGATTTTGAGGGCTTTTAAGAGCCTAACTATAGGGTAATCAAGTATGAAAAAAAAACACTGGAATATTTATTTTCTTCAAAAACCTCAAAATTAGGCTGAAAAATTCAGAACATGGAAATCCTTTGAAAAAAACAGAAAAACGGAATGAAAACAAGCCCACGTAATAATTTCACGTGTTTTGTTATTATTTTTGTCTGTCAGATTTTCATTTCTTTTTGTGGTAGAAGAAAAAAAGAAAATTTGCTGAAAATGCTGTAATTTTTCATTTTTATTCGAAACAAACTGTCTAGATATTTTCAGGACAAAAAGTTACCCTATAGTACAGTATACCATCCCATTTTTGTTGGTTTTTGATGATTGTTCGAGCTTTTTTGTCATTTCAGTGTTAGTTTCAAGGCTGAAAATTGCGTATTGAGACTTGCGTTTGGCGAAAACTGATAACATATTCATTTTCAGCGTGTCAAGATCTACAAAATGATTTATGTATCGCCGCAAAAACCCACATTTTCCTGAAACCATTCCCTTGTTAAAACTTTGCCAAATTTCAGCATATCTGGTTTCAATCTCGAAGTTTTGGTTCTATTTTGAAATTAGGTCTGAAATTTTTTTGAAACGTTTTTAAAATTTCAGGGCTTTTTTCAAGATTCATATTCCATTCAAAATTCTGATTGCTTTTTTTTGTTGAATTTCTAATGCTAATTTCAGACATCTGAAAAACCATATTTTCCTAATTTTCTGAATTCTGAGCATATATTCAAAATTGGGACCCAATTTTTAAAACTATAGCTTAGTTTCGCGTCGGTTTTCAGAATATTGATCCTGTTCTCAGAAGTTTGACTTCATCTTCACAGTTAGTGCTCTATTTTGAAATTTTGGCTCCCTTTTCAGGATTCTGGCTTATTTTCAGATACCTAGTCTTATTTCCAGATTTGTGAGATTTTTTTCAGGTTTTTTGCTTTTAGATTGTGGACCCTTAAAAAATCTAATTTCTCAAAGCAAAATTTTGATTTTTCAGAAGAAATTTTTCATTTTTCCTGAAAAGAATCAACGATTTCTTGAATTTTGAAAAAAATTTCAGAAAATTAAAAAAAACACACATTTTTAGTACCCCATATTTGAAGAACTCCTCATTTTTCTGATATTGCTCAAAATCATTGAAAAATTCTTTCAAAACTAGAAATTTTCAGCAAAAAATCATGGTTTTAGGGTTCTTTATCATACTTGATTAACCTATTGTTATGTCCTACTTCTCAGCTGAAAATTTCAGAGCTGAAATTCGCATTTGTCAAAAACTGATTACAGGATGTTGATCAGCTCTCAAAAATCTATCGAATCACATTTTTCTCATTGAAAAGCCCCATATTTAGAGCAAATTTTGGGCCCAAAAAGGTGCTTTTTTTCAAACTCAAAAAATAGATCCTAAATAAACCACCTGTAAATCTATCCTACATAATATCCAAAACTTGAAACTTCCAGCGAAAATTAAGGTTTTAGGGTTCATTATCATATTTGAATACCCTATAATTAAACTTACAGCTTTCTCATTTTCTGGCTGAAAATTGCAGAGCTGAAACTGCCAAAAACTGGATACAGGATGTTGATCAGCTCTCAAAAATCTATCGATACACATTTTTCTCTTCAAATTTAGAGCAATTTTTGGGCCCAAAAAGGTGCTTTTTTTCAAACTCAAAAAATAGATCCTAAATAAACCACCTGTAAATCTATCCTATAATTATCCATTTTTGTCTAATCCCATTTTCCTAAAACATAAATGGATTAGTGACAGATGTTTTCATAACAAGGAAAACAAGAAAAAAAAGGGGGAGGGGTACTGTAGTTACCTGCGATGTGTGACAAGGGAGGAACTTTGAGAAAATGGACGGTGACAAGTGGGGCACATGAATGGTTTTTCGCCTGGAAAAAATGGGGGTTAGAGGGTTTGGAAGTTGAGCACGGGATTTGTCGAAACTTTTTTTGGAGCCTTCGGAGCCCTGGCCTAATACGAGAATTTTAGAATCCTAAATCTAGAATTCTGGAGCCCATAGAGCCATAAATAAAGTACCCAAGAATCAGAATAATCCAGAAGTTCCATCATGAGATTGGGATTCTGAATCCTACTGTTCCTTCCAGGCTTAGCTGAGCTTCAGAAGTTCAACACCATGGAATTCTGGAGAACTTCAGAAACTGGGCTCTGGAATCACAGAAGTCCTGTCTTTGTGGTCATAAAAGGATTCAGAATCTGAAGTAGGTTTTCCGATTTATAGAATCCTGAAGTCTACTTTTTGTATTTCTGAATCGTGATTAGTGAATCTGAACCGATGAATCCAGAAATCTAAATTTAGGATTCTGAATCTGAATGCCCCAGAATGCACAAATTTGAGCGATAGGCATCAGAAGTGGTGATATTGGAGATTCTAGAATTTAAGAATCCACATTTTCAAAAGTTCTTCATGAGCTTCAGAAGTTCATACTTTCAGAATTCAAGTATCAGAACTTCGAAAATCAAGAAAATTCCAGAAGTTCAATGGAATCAGAATCTAAAATATATAATAGGATTCTGAAATTCAGATCTACAAGGTTCAGATTTCAACACCATAGGCTCCTGAAGTACTTCAGAATCTAGGCTCTCGAAACACAGAAGTCTAGTTTTAGTAAATTTCAGATAATTCAAAATCTGAAGTAGGTTTTCTGATTTTTAGAATTTTGAAGTCTAGTTTTTGTACTTCTGAATCGTGATTAGTGAATCTGAACCGATAAATCCAGAAATCTAAATTTAGGATTCTGAATCTGAATGCCCCAGAATGCACAATTTTTGGTTAAAGATTCTAGACATCAAGAATCCACATTTTCAGAATCTACAAGCTTCAGGTTTCAACACCATGGGATTCTGGGGAACTTCAGAATCTAGGCAGAAGTCAAGTTTTTGTGGTTGCCAAAGGATTCAGAATCTGAAGTCTAATTTTTGAACTTCTGAATCGTGATTAGTGATTTTGAACCGATGAATCATGACATTTAAGTTCAGGGTTCCGAATCTGAAAACTCCATACTGCACATTTTTCGAGCTATAAACTCCAGAAGTGTGTCCGGATTCTAGATTTCAAGAATCCTCATTTTCAGAAGATTTTCATGAGCTTCAGAGGTTCCTACTGTCAGAATCCAAGAACCAGAATTTTGGAATCAAATCTCTCAAATCAAGAAAACTCCAGAAGTTCAAGGTAATCAGAATCTAAAATTCTGAATTCTAGAATTCTGGTATCATGTTCTACAAGCTTCAGAATTCAACTTCATGGGATTCTGGAGTACTTCAGAATCTAGTCTCTGGAACCACAAAAGTCTAGTTTTTGTGAAAATCGAAGAATTCAGAATCTGAAGTAGGTTTTCTGATTTTCAGAATCTGGAAGTATATGCTCTGAATTCCTGATCTTACGCTACAAACTTCAGAGTTCAACGCAGCGGAATTCTGGAGAGCTTCAGAACATACAACCTGAAATCATCTGAAGTCCAGAAAATGATTATATATATCTGAGGTATGTGTTCTGTACTTCTGAATCCTCTCTTTAGAGCTTCTGATTCTCACACGTATTTTGAATCCTTAATGGAGCCATACACTTTAGAATCCCAAGAATCCCTTGCTCACCTGTATGAATCCTCTTATGCGCCGTCAGATTCGCCGCCTGCGAAAACGCCTTGAAACAAATATGGCATCTGAAAGGCTTCGGGGTGATCCGCACCAACGGGCGGATCGACGACGACGAACTGGGCAAAACATTCTTTTTGGGTACCATATTGCCCGCGGGTAATGATTGGGAAGATTCCGGGTAGCATTGATTCCTGAAATCCCGTTTTTTAGAGCTCCAGGAGCGAAAAAGCTCACCCAAATTGATTGTTAAATGATACATGTTGATGGGCAGTGGGTGGCCAGGAAGGAGCGGGTGGTGCGGGCAGTTGGGAACCGCCCCAATCGGTACGCCAATATTGGGAAGATGACGAGGAATTTGTTGAGGGTCTGCGCGAGAAAATACGGGATATTGAAAATGAAGACAATGATGAGGAAACCTGTGTGATTTGAAGCACCTGGGCAAAACCCTTCAAGTGCATTATTAGAGGCACATTTTTCGCCTAAGAGAAACACTAAAAGAATCCCCCAAAATATGGAGATACGACTTCATTTTACATGCTTCAGGAGCATTCAATCAGTTTTTATGAATTTTTCGTGGAATTCTGAAGAATCTTGACTTATTTGTCATGATTTTGGATCCGTTTTAACATGTTTTGATCATTTTTGTTTAGATTTCTGATACCAATTTCAGAATTCTGGACCTATTTTCAGAGCTCTCAGAAAACTGATCATATATCCAGAACTCTGGACCTGTTTTCACATGTCTAGGGCTTTTTTTTCCACAATTCTGATATGACCTTTGTGCTCGATATCAAAAATAGGTACCTATTGTTTGAAAATCTGGTTATTTTCATAATTCTGGTTCCAATTCTGAATGTGATCCTCTGATCCTAAAAATAGGTCCCAATTTTCTGAAGATTGGGTTATTTACAGAATTTTTAACTCAGTTATGAGTTTTGGGCTCTAATCTCAAAAAAGTTCCCAGTTTTCTGAAAAACAGGGTTATTTTCAGAACTCTGATCCTCATTATGAATTTTGTGCTGTAATCTTTAAAATAGGTCCCAATTTTCTGAGTTTTAAACTTAATTTTGTATTTTATGCTCTGATCTTGAAAATAGGGTGAAAATCGGGTTATTTTCAGATTTCTGATTCCAATTCTGAATTTTATCCTCTGATCTCAAAAAAGGTCCTAATTTATTGAAAAACAGGGTTTTTTTTTCTGAATTTTTGATGTAGACCTAATATTTTCTAACTTTCTGGTTCTTTTTTTCTCCAACTTCTGGATCCATTTTTCAATTTTCAAAATCTTTTATGAAATTTAGATCATATTCAGAAATTGAACCGTATTTCTAAACTTTTGACCCTTTTTTCACGATTTTGGCCCGATTCTCAGAAATGCCATCATGTTCTCAGAATTTGGACCCAATTTTCAGAATTATGATCTAGTTTGGTCCTATTTCCAAATTTTGGTTCTAATTTTCAGAATTCTAATCCTGATATTAGATTTTTCACATTTCTGGACCTATTTTCAGTTTTTTTGTCTTAATTTTCCGAATTTTGTAGCAATTTTTGAAATTCTGAGTCAATTATAAGAATGATGGTCTCATTTTCAGATTCGTGGCTCTTAGTTTCAGAATCCTACCTCAATTTCAGAATTTTGATTCTGTTTCCGGAATCTTACCACTTTTTATGATTTTGATCATAATATCATTGTTCTTCTCCAATTCACGCAACTTTGACTATAAGTTCAGATTTTCTACAAAATTCGGAATTTTTCTATGAATCCTAGTTTTTCAAAGTATCATCTCCAGATTGTGAACTTCAGAATAAGTCTTCTGAAAATCTGAATCCTTCTAACTTACAGCTCATTCTGATGAATCGATGACAAAAGTTGAGCAGATGCCGCTGATTCAGGAGCAATTTGGTAGAAGTCATAGTTCGACGACATCTGAAGATAATGGTATGTATAAGGGACAGATTCAGATTCAGAATCCTGAATTCTGCCTTCTGAATTTCAGAACCCCAGAAACCTTACCTGCGGAATATAATTCCCCTCAAAGAACACATCATTACCATTAGAAGTACTACTGTAGTAGGCCATTTTTTTTCTATTTTTTTCAAAATAAAAAAAAACCAGACAATATTACCAATATTATATTATTGTTATTATTATTTTAGGAGAAGATGAGCAAATTTTTTTAATCCTTTTCTCTGCCACCGTATCCAATGAGCAAATTATAGGGTTTCTTCATTGGTGACACCTGCAAAAAGTATTAACAAAAATAGGGGATATGACACATATGTGGATATTTACAGGGGGGGGGACAATTTTTGGGACTCATTTTGAGAGCTCGAGGTTACTGTAGCTGGCTCAGAAAGCAAATTTTGAGTTGAGAAGTATATAATTCAAGAAAACATGATTTTTTGAGCCGAATTGACCACCTACATAAAAATCTTCTTTTTTTCAATGAAAAATGGAGATTTTCGATGAGAAATATGTCATTCGATAGATTTTTGAACGCTGATTAACATTCTGTATTCAATTCTTGCCAAAATTCATATCCAGTGCGCGAATTTCAGCTCCAAAGTTTTCAGCTAAATACCGGAAAATATGCAATTTTGAGGCCTAACTATAGGGTAAGAACTAACAAAAAAGACAAGGTCCGTTTAAGATTTTTGAGTCCGCTTTTTTTTCTAATTTTTGGGTCCAAATCACTAAAACTCAAAACAGGTCAGGCTCTTTTTTTTTTCTAATTTTCAGAGAATTTTTCGAACTTTCTAGTTCCGTTTTAGGAAGCCGCTGAATTCCTATGTTTTGTAGTTCTCTTGGACAATATTTTCAGATTTTTTGTGATTTTTCAACACATTTTCACACAAAAAATTCTAAAAAAAAAATGGTATTTCGAAAACTAGCGAAAAAAGGTCGTTTTTGAAATTTTTCTAACATTTTGGATATTAGGTCTTCGAAAATTTCAAAATTTGAATGTTATCATTTTTGCCACCTGAATTTTTCAAAAAAGAAAATTGTGAAAATTTCTGAAAATAGGCTCTGCACCAAAATAGGGGTCCCGGCTCCATTTTTGTCTAGTTTTTGGTTCCAAACCAGGTGCTCACTTTTTTTTACAAAAATGCTCACTTTTTCTCTCGAAATATCATTCTGTGATTTCCATTTATTTTTTAATTGAAAAAATTAAAAAATATAGTTGATTTGTGCCTAAAATTTGAAAGCTAGAATTTTTTTTTGTTGATTCTGTTTTCATTTTGTATTTCAGAGATTTTCAGAAGTTGATTATTAAAATTTGCAGCATAAAATTTCCTGAAATCAAACTTAAATTAAAAATTAGAAATTTTTTTCAGACGGTTTTAGAGCTAAAGCTCATGAGGATTTATCAGATTTAGACCTATTTCAGGTACAAAAAAACACCCAATTTTAAAAATCAACAAAATATTTATTTGAACAAAGGACATTTCTTCTCCGGATTCATCAAACTTCCCTTCTCACACCCAAAAGCTCTTGCAAAATCCATTGAATTTGACATCATTCCATTCACCCGAAATTTGAAAGCACTGTGTGTATCCGTCTTCTGAAAATGAATACCCTCCTGATCCAGCTCTTTCGAGCACCAAAACTAGAAAATAAATTTCAAAAGTAGCACAAGATTAGGTGATATTTTCGTTACATTAGCTATTCTTTGAAAATAATTCTGTTCAACTGTTCGATTTTCGAAACCAGGTAATTTTTGTTGATTTTTGGATAGTTTTTTGAATAATCGATAAGCTAGATTGAAACCAATCATATCTGCTGAATCTTCCTGTGTTGTAAATGTCCCATTTGACTGGAAAATTCTTAATTTTTGTCTGAAACTGGCTTGTAAACTCACAAAACTTCCATCTGGAAATGCGAATTTATCATATTTCTTGGTGATACAATCGATTCGTTGCTCAAATTCATTTTTCATCTCTTCACTCATTGAAATCGACAGCATCGTCTGATTGATAAAAAAGAGGTGCGCATCAAAAGAATGTCCAATTTCATGTCCGGCAATCGATCCAAATGTGGCTAAAGTGTTCCATTCTGGCAGGTTTTGATCGATATATGGGTAGTTTAGAAAAATCGGAGCAAGAGCTGCAAAATTGAATTTGGAGCACATCGTCGATGTGCTCGAAACTCACAAACTCTATGGGACAATGGTTCGAAATTGGCTGAAACTCCAATAGTTCCACCCAAATAGGTGATAGTTTCTTGTCTAGCCACTCTTAGGAATGTCTCTTCACTATTCATCTTGAGAAGGTTCCGAACAAGTGTCAAATATGACTGATCTTCCACTTTTTGCTCTTTTTCAATTCGACCATACATCCTGTCAATGTTGCTCACATTTCTGTGCTCATCTGGAATCCCTATCGATGACTTCAAGGCTTCCAGCTCTTTTCTGAGGATATTTTTGAGGTTCTCATCAATCCATGTGTTTTCATCTAGCATTTCATGGAATACAATTTTGAGGTCTTCGAAGAGCTGGTTTGATTTTTGAACATTTTCCGATTTCACAAATTTTTTGATGAAAATCATCGCAAGGGTTCCAGGGAACAATTTTTGAGCTTGCTGAAATGAAAATCTGGATTTTATATATTCACAAAACTGATAATTTAAGTGGACCAGAGTACTGTAGTTTCAACTTTGCGCCAAAAGTCGATAGATTTTTTGGACACTGATCAACATCCGGTATTCAGTTTTTGCCAAACGCGATTCTCAAAACACCAATTTTTCAGCCTTGAAATTTACATTGGAAAAAGAAAATATCCCGAAAAATGATGGAAAAATGAAAACATTATTTTCATATGAAAATAAAGATTTATAGTATTTTCAGATTATTTTGAAAATGCACAAAAATATTGAAAAATTCACTTGAAAGACTAATTAGAAAATATTATTTGGGTTTTATTTTTTCATTTTCTTTTCAGTTTTTTTGGACCCAATTTTAAAATTTCTGGTCTAGTTTTCAGAATTTTGTTTCGATTTTCAGAATATTGATGTTAATTTCAGAACTGTGGTCGTTTTCAAATGTGATTTCAGAATTTTGTTCATTTTTTATATTTTCGGATTTATTTGCCGAATTGTGGACCCATTTTTAGAAATTCTGGTCTAGTTTTCAGATTTTTGGTCCTAATATCCTAAATTTTTAGAATTTTAAACGATTTTTCAAATGTCTTGCTCTTTTTTCCGACAAGAAATTTGGGTATATTTCTAGGGTTTTGTTCTGATTTTCAGAACTATGGACCGTTTTTTCAGAGTTTTAACTTGATTTTCAGATTTCTAGCCATATTTTTGGATTATATATAGCCAATTTTGAGAGTTAGGGCCTAGTTTTCAGAATATATTGCCTGATTTCAGAATTTCGACCTACTTCTATAAAATTCTCAGAATTCCAGACTTTATTCCAAGATTTTCATACCATTTCAAAAATTCTGGCCTAGTTTTAATAGGAACTTTGATTTATGAAAAATATATGAAATAAATTTTTTTTGACCTCTATTGGACCTTTAAATTAGCCGGTATTTGTGAAATTTTGATCATTTTTCAAGAATTGTCAACTTTTTAAACATTAGGAGCAAAACTGGATGTTGATCAGCACCAAAAAATCTATCAAATCCCATAATTTTTATTAGCCGAGGCCCAATTGGACCAGTGGAAAACTTGGACCCGGTCCAATTTAGGCCCGATTCCGAATCCTTACATCAAAACATTCTTCGTAAGAATCTCCGAATCTCACCAAGAATCCTTCCAAAGTCTCCTTCCAGTTCTTAAACAAAACTTTTTTAATCTCCGCTACACCCAATTTTTGAACCACTTTTTCAAGCTGAAAATTTTTGCAACTCAAAAATTCGTGTAAAAAATGATGCTCACCAAGAACATATCATTTCGAAACGCCTGAATCTTCCAGTTTTCCAGTTGAATTCCATGATTTTCCTCTGGTAGCAAATTGAGAAAATAATGGGTTAGGTTCATAAAAGTGATTTGATCTTGAAAAGTGGATACATCCACCAAATTTGGGGTCAATAGCTCCGGATGTGATTCAAGTATTTTTTTCGATTCATCATCCATTTCCTGAGAAACGATTCATTTTGTGGATGTGGATGAATTCTGGATTTTTACCGTGTATTCTAAGATTCCATTCATCAGTATCAAACCGAGAACTAAATGATTCTGATAAGGACGGATATTGATGTCATTTTTTATGAATCCTGTATGAATCATGTCAACTCTGGCCATTTCAATCAATAATTCTGCAAATTTATGGACGCTGATCAACATCCGCTAATCAGTTTTTGCCAAACGCAATTCTCGATGAGCAAATTTCAGCTCCAAAGTTTTCAGCTAGAAAGTGAGAAATTTTGATGGCTAGGCCCAAACAATAGAATAATCAAGTATGAAAAAGAACACTGGAATATTTATTTTCTTCAAAAACCTCAAAATTTGGCTGAAATTTTCAGAACATGAAATCCATTGAACAGAAAAACGGAATGAAAACAAGCCCACGTAGTGTTTTCACGTATTTCATCATTTTTGTCTGTCAGTTTTTCATTTCTTCTTGTCGTAAAGTGAAAAAAAAAACGAAATTTTGCTGAAAATGCTGTAATTTTTCATTTTTATTCGAAACAAACTGTCTAGATATTTTCAGGACAAAAAGTTAGCCTATAGTATAGTCCCATTTTTGTTAGTTTTTGATGGTTTTTCTAGCATTTTTTGTATTTTCAGTGTAAATTTCAAGGCTGAAAATTGCGTATTGAGGATATTGTTTGGCAAAAACTGATACCATATTCGTTTTCAGCGTATCAAGATCTACAAAATGATATATGTCTCGCCGAGTTTAATTTTTTTGATCGAAACTTTTCATATTTACGAAACAAGATTTGGAGAAATAATTCATATTTTCCGAAAAAGGTCTCAAATTTCGGAAAATAACATGAAAAAAATCAGAAACTAAAGATTTTTCAACTGAAGATTTCAAAAAAAAAATAAAAAAAAACGGCTTTGGGACATTTCATTTTTGAAAGGGGCCCAGAAGGAACTCTGTCTTGACACGGCCGTATTTTCAGAAATTTGCGAAAAAAATGAAAATTATAACTTTTAACCTCAAAACTAAAGAAAACAAACAATTGGACAAAATTGGTCTATTTTCTCATTGTGACATTTAAAATGTTGGTTTTTTTTTTCAAAACAAAAAAAAACAATTGCAAAAAAAATTAATTTTTTCGGTTTCAGGAATCGAATTTTTGAATTCAACAATAAATTTTTTTTATTTTTCCGTTTTTTAACTTTTTTTTTTTTAGAAATTTTCAGTTAAAATGAAGGTTCTAGGGGTAATCTCCATACTTGATTAGCTGAAAACTTTGGAGCTGAAATTCGCGCATTGAAAATCGTATTCAGTAAAAACTGAATACAGGATATTGATCAATGTTCGAAAATCTATCGAATTACCTGTCAAATTATCACTTTTCCAAATATCTTCATTCAAATCTGGATCATTCTCTGTTTTCATACACTTTTCCATAAAAACCATTGCAATTCTCTCCGATTTTGTCACCGGCTGATAATTTTTAAGAATCTCTTTCAAATCTGTTTCATCATCTATTATTTGCTTGAACATTTCACCCATTTCAGTTTCATTATTTGAATAATTTCCACAAGAATATTCGAAGAAATCTTCACAAGGATCCGCTGATAGGTTCATATAAGATCTCATTGTTGCTCCAAGTTTCACACATTCTTCGGTTTGGCAGACTTCTGAAAATGGTGCTTCTGATGTCATTGTTGCTCCAGAAGTTGCTCCATCCTCCATCTGAATTCTGCTCCCCCATCGATTCCTTGTTGTTGCGAGGAAAATGAGAATTCCAGTTCCAAGTAATATCATAACAATAGCTCCGATTGTTATCAGAATAATTTTTCGTTTCAGAACCGAATTGCATTTATGAGGATTTTTCTCTGTTTCATTATTTTGTTCTCTGAAAAACTCGCAATTTCGGACTGAAAATTCCGAAAATTATTCACATTTTCATTATTTGAAATTTATAAAAATGATTAAAATCAGATTTTTTTAATAAAAAAGAAGAGAAGGAACGTGACCTCAAAAAAAACTATACTGACTTGAAAATAATTAATTTTAAAAAAAATTAATTTTTTTTGCAGGTTGATTTTTTGTAGTTGTTTTCGACAGATTTTTTGGGGTCAAGAGTGTTGTCTGAAAAAAAAACTACAGTAACCAAAGTTTTTGCGCCATTTTTGGAAAAAATACCCGAATAACCGAAGAGATGACTTAAATGACCCAAAAAATCCAAAAATACCTTAAAACACCCACATGGCCCAAGAAACTCAAATGACAAAAATAACCAAGAAGACCCAAATAAACCCAAACGATCAAAATGACCCAAAATAGAACCAAACAACTTAAAAGACCTGATTTCACCCAAATGATCCAAAAGCCCCAAATGAACCCCGAAATACCCCAAATGACCCAAATGACCCAAATAACCTGAAAACCCCAAAAAGACCCAATGATCCAAAAGCCCCAAATGACCCCGAAATACCCCAAATGGCCCAAATGACCCGAATAATCCTAATAACCTAAATTTACCCGAATGATAAAATATGCCCAAGTCCCATGTAGACCTGAATAAACCAAATCTATCAAATCACCCAATAAGACCTTAAATGACCCAAATCTGCCAAATAACCCAAATAGACCTAAATGACTCAACTATACACAAATGACCAAAGAAACCCAAATGACCCAAAACACGCAGAAGAACTAGATTAACTCTAAGTATACCCAAAAGACCTAAATAACCCGACTAATCCAAATGACCCGAATTGTTCGAATTGTCTCCGAACTAGCCTCAGGTATACCCAGAAGACCCGAAATGACCTAACTAGACCCAAAATGACCCAAAAGACCCAGATTAACTCCAGGTATAGCCAAATGAACCTAATGACCCTAATTGTTCAAATAACTCCAAAAGTCTTAATTGATCCAAATAACCTAAATACCCTAAAAAATCCAAACGATCGAAATGACTCAATTGACCCAAAATAGAACCAAATAACCTAAAAGACCTAACTAACTACACCCGAATGACCAACATGACCCAAAGGACCCAAAAGACCCAAAAGCCCCAAATGACCCCGAAATACCCCAAATGGCCCATATGACCCGAATAATCCTAATAACCTAAATTTACCCGAATGATAAAATATACCCAATTAGTCCCATGTAGACCTGAATAAACCAAATCTATCAAATCACCCAAAACACCCACTAAGACCTTAAATGACTCAAATCTGCCAAATAACCCAAATAGACCTAAATGACTCAACTATACACAAATGACCAAAGAAACCCAAATGACCCAAAACACGCAGAAGAACTAGATTAACTCTAAGTATACCCAAAAGACCTAAATAACCCGACTAACCCAAATGACCCGAATTGTTCGAATTGTCTCCGAACTAGCCTCAGGTATACCCAGAAGACCCGAAATGACCTAACTAGACCCAAAATGACCCAAAAGACCCAGATTAACTCCAGGTATACCCAAATGAACCTAATGACCCTAATTGTTCAAATAACTCCAAAAGTCCTAATTGATCCAAATAACCTAAATACCCTAAAAAATCCAAACGATCGAAATGACTCAATTGACCCAAAATAGAACCAAATAACCTAAAAGACCTAACTAACTACACCCGAATGACCAACATGACCCAAAGGACCCAAAAGACCCAAAAACCTTAGAAAGCCCCAAATGACACAAAGGACCCAAAATACCCAAAAAGACCCAAAAGACCCAGATTAACTCCAGGTATACCCAAATGAACCTAATGACCCTAATTATTCAAATAACTCCAAAAGTCCTAATTGATCCAAATAACCTAAATACCCTAAAAAATCCAAACGATCGAAATGACTCAATTGACCCAAAATAGAACCAAATAACCTAAAAGACCTAACTAACTACACCCGAATGACCAACATGACCCAAAGGACCCAAAAGACCCAAAAAGACCCAAATGACCCAAAACACCCAAAAGTCCCAACTAGACCCAAATGATCCAAAAGACTCAGATTAACCTCAAGTAAACCCAAAAGACCCAAATGACCCAATTTTACTCAAATAGACCCAGATGACCCAAATCTGCCCCCAACACTATTATTTCAATACCCCCNCCCCCCCCCTCGAAAATTCCAATCCACATCCCACAAAAAAAAAATCCGAGCTCAATCCGTTGCTTGCTTGCTCTCGCCCATTTTAATCAAATAAATTGGTTGGTTGTGTGTTTGTCCACAAATTTGTGCTAATTTACAGTAATCCCTTCGCCCCCTCCCCCCTACTTCCATTTGTGTATCATTGTTGAAGAGACGCAGAGATATTGAAGTGAAGTACCTATTAATTACAAAAACAACAACAAATGACAACAAGTGGTCCTCCGGATTAGGTAATTAAAGGAACATGTGTTGTGGAAAATATGGTTGGGGGGTTTTGATAGGGGGCCTAATTTTTTTCATGAAAAATATTTCTTGAAGGGGTACTGTAGTTTCAGATTATTTAGATTAGAATAATAGGAGCTCGAGTTACCCATTGAATTTCACCTAATATCTCCTGTTGATAGTAATTTTTCTGGCTAATTTTTCTGGTACGGTAGTTTTAGACCCCGGGTACTGTATTCAGGGGTACTGTAGGTATATTGCTCTTCTGACATTTTTTAGCTAGTACTTCTCGACTTGAGTTCATTGGATACTGTATGTGTATAATTTTTATGAGATACTGTAAATTTCTAGATTTTTTTTTGAACCTATCTTTTTGGGTACTGTAGATTGAGCTAATCATGGGTTTTTAACCGAAAAAGGGTTCCTGAATTACTGTAATTTTTTAAATTTTAGAACTGTTTTTGGGGTACTGTAGATTCGTGAGTTCCCGAATTAATTTCCTAGGGTACTGTAGGTTTATGAGATTTAGAAAAATGTTCTTGGAGTACTGTAGATTTATGAGGTCAAGAAAAATGTTCCTGGGGTACTGTAGGTTTATGAGGTCAAGAAAAATGTTCCTGGGGTACTGTAGGTTTATGAGGTCAAGAAAAATGTTCCGTGGTACTGTAGATTCGTGAGTTCCCGAGTTACCTTCCTAGGGTACTGTAGGTTTATGAGGTTCAGAAAAATGTTCCGGGGTACTGTAGACTCGTGAGTTTTTGACTTTCCTTTCTGGAGTACTGTAGATTTATGAGATTCAGAAAACGTCGCTGGAGTACTGTAGATTGGTGCGTTTCTGACTTTCCTTTCTGGAATACTGTATTTTCATGTTATGAACGCGATGTGCTTTTTTGGGATTTTTAAAAAGATTTTCTCAATTTTTAGAGCCATTTCAAGAAACCTGGAGTACTGTAAGTTGGAATTGAGGATTACTGTAGGTTACTGTACGATTTCAGCTTTGAAGAAAACACTGAAAATGCAAAAATTGCTCAAAAAACCATAAAAATATCGAATGAAATAGGTTTAGTCGAAAAATTCCCTTTTTAGATTTTCAGATTTTTCTGAAAATTCTGAAATTTCACATTAGAAGCTCCAAACATTTTTAGATGCACAAATTCCAGCCCCTTTTAGCCCTGCTCAACTGGTTGGCCACGCCCCTCCTCGCCAAGCCACGCCCATTTTCCGCCAAAAGTCAAATAATCAAAAAATGTAATAATACTCCTCGCCTCGTGATCCCCCAAAAATGGATTATGGAAATGGTGGATACTTTGCGGCCGACACGAGCACTGGCACCGCAACTGGTGGCAGTTCATCGGCAGCTTCAGCGGCCGCCGCAGCCGCAGCATTGCCATTCTTCGGCTACAGTACTCATGCGTATCATCAGTATGCGGCGAATCCGTATCTGAATTCGACGGTTTCGGTGACTGGCGCCACTTCGGGACGGGGTGGATGTGGTGGTGTGGCGACGACGGCGACGGGAAGTGCCAATGGTGGAGAGACCCTTCAGGCGTTTTTTAATACTGGTTAGTTGAGAAGGGGACCTCTGAATACATTGGGTCAGTTTCAAATGATCTGAAAAAATCTGAAAGAGCCCGTTTTTCAAGCCCGATTGAGCGGAATTGTCTTTGCGGGTAATTTGGATCATTTGGGTGAATTTGGGTTATTTGTGTCATTTGGGTCATTAGGTTCATTTGGGTATACCTGGAGTTAATCTGGGTCTTTTGGGTCTTTTGGGTCATTATGGG
Source organism: Caenorhabditis sp. 38 MB-2015 (assembly GCA_900536415.3). Taxonomy (NCBI): domain Eukaryota; kingdom Metazoa; phylum Nematoda; class Chromadorea; order Rhabditida; family Rhabditidae; genus Caenorhabditis; species Caenorhabditis quiockensis. Next base: position 10,405 of record LR548668.1, on the reverse strand, counting down.
TCTAGTTAGGTCATTTCGGGTCTTCTGGGTATACCTGAGGCTAGTTCGGAGACAATTCGAACAATTCGGGTCATTTGGGTTAGTCGGGTTATTTAGGTCTTTTGGGTATACTTAGAGTTAATCTAGTTCTTCTGCGTGTTTTGGGTCATTTGGGTTTCTTTGGTCAATTGTGTATAGTTGAGTCATTTAGGTCTATTTGGGTTATTTGGCAGATTTGGGTCATTTAAGGTCTTATTGGGTGTTTTGGGTGATTTGATAGATTTGGTTTATACAGGTCTACATGGGACTAATTGGGTATATTTTATCATTCGGGTAAATTTAGGTTATTAGGATTATTCGGGTCATTTGGGCCATTTGGGGTATTTCGGGGTCATTTGGGTCTTTTGGATCATTTGGGTCTCTTGGGTTATTTGGGTTATTTTGGTGAAATGAGGTCTTATTAGGTTATTTGGTTTTATTTTGGGTCATTTGGGTTGTTTCGATCGTTTGGGCCTTTTTAGGGTTTTTAGGTTATTTGGATCAATTGAGACTTTTAAAGTTTTAGGGTCATTTGAGTAAATCGGGTCAGTTGGGTATTGGATTGGGTACATTTTGAACAATTTGGGTCATTTGAGTTAGTCGGGTTATTTAGGTCTTTTGAGTGTTTTGGTTGATTTGGGTCAATTAGGTCTATTTGGGTTATTTGGCAAATTTGGATCATTTAATGTCATATTGGTTATACTTGGAGTTAATCTGGGTCTACCTGTTTTATTTTAAGCTATTTTTTTAGAGAAAAACTATATATTTCCTGAATCGCATCTAAAAATCAAGTCTTTGTCTGTTTCGTCATTTTGTCAAGGAACCAGAAATTTTTTTTGCAGAAATACACTTCTGATTTTGAGTATTACGGTTTTTTGAAACGGGATTTTTGAAAAAAATTTTTCGAAAATCTTATAATTGACCTAAAAAATACAACCAGATTAGTATCAGAGAATTTTTTAAATATCCAATTTTGGAAAATTCTTTAAAAAAAACCGTATCGGCTTTTTTCGTGATTGGGTCCATTTCAGCGTCTGATTTTTATCGGATCAATTTAAAAACCACATAATTTTTCTCGACCCTTATATTTTGAGTTAATCAATTAACTTCTTAATCGGGTACCAAAAATGGACCTTTAAAATAGGGGTAAAGAGTATCGGCAAGTTGCTCTCAAATGAAAAAGCACATTTTTTCAGAGTTTCATATTCGAGAAAATTTCATTTGAAATAAGAAATTTGGAAACTTTTCACGTATAGGAGGAAAGTTTCCAAATTTTTGACTTTGAATTTTTTTTCTTGTATGCTAGACACTTCGGTGAAAAATACCTCGAGGTCTTACCATAAAAAATGTGCTCTTTCATTTAAGAGCAACTTGTCGAGTCCCTTTACCCCACCTCTAACTGGTAATTAAAAAAACGTCCTTATTTAAGCTGGATTTAGATGGTTTTTGATCCTAGCTTCTTTTTTTTAAAAACTTTTTTGGGGTAACAAAACGACTCAAAAATGTTCCTGGAACGGGCCCAATCAGAAAAAACGGACCTGACCCTATTTTTATTTTATATGTAGTTTCCTTGAATCGGACTGAAAAATTTGGACTAAAATGACAATTCATGGAGCAGAGAATACAAACTTCCGATTGTGAGGTTACTTGTGAAATGGATTCAAAAGCAGGATCAGTATGGTTTTAAAAAGCAGTTTAGGCCGGATTTGTTTTATTCAGTCATCTGGTTCGTTCCGGAAATATCATGATCCGGATTTTTTAGGCCTATACTTATCGATTTTACCTGAAAAATCCCTATTAGAGGCCTGATTAAGATGGTTTTTTGATACTTCGGTGACAGCCCCAAGAAACTGAATAATAGGATTGATTTCGGAACATATTAGGCTCAATTCTTCTCGAATCGGGCCCATACGCTGGATGAAATCAATTTTGAACTAAATTATTTGAAGGTTTAGAAATGGAAAATGCGAATCCAGTTCAAAGTTTAACCCATAAAGTACCATTTTTTAGGTCTTCAATACCAACTTTACCAAAAATCGCAACTAATGTCGGACTCGAGGAATTCAGGAAATTCAATAGTTGGTAAGTTAGCTTCTGAACCTGAAAATCTCAAAGAAAGTTAGACAAAGCTGCTCTATTGACAACTAGTTATCAATGTAGCACCTTTGCATTCTAGCTTCTCTACGTCTCTCTCTCTCTCTTCCAGGCGCTCTCTGCTCTTCCACCTCAACATCCTCGATGAACCCAGCCGAACGTCGAAAACAACGTCGAATCCGGACCACCTTCACATCGGGTCAGCTCAAAGAGCTCGAACGAGCCTTCTGCGAAACCCATTATCCGGATATCTATACCCGCGAAGATATTGCGATGCGTATCGATTTGACGGAGGCTCGAGTTCAGGTCTGGTTCCAGAATCGCCGCGCGAAATATCGAAAACAGGAAAAAGTGAGACGCGGTGGTAATGGAACGGATAAAGATCTCATGATTGATGATATTATTTAATGAATTATTCATCCGGAAGGGTTTACTGTAGATTTTTTTTCAAAAATTATCAACCTCCAGTGAACTTCCTAATGAGCTCATTGACCCCGTTCGGGCTCATTTTGTTGTATCCAATGCGATGCTCCTTTAAGGATTTCGAGCTGGCAGGATGTACAGTACTTTAGGGATTACTTGGCTCCATCGACTTCCAGGAAAGCATCGTTATCTCCTCAGAAAATGAAAATGGTACCCGGGATTACTGTAGTTTCTGAGATATTATTGTAGGTCAAAGAAATATGGTATATGAACATAATGTTTTGGGAATGACCTAATATGTAATAAAGTTATTGATTTCTCGAGAGGTACTGTAGGTTCTAAGAGGAGTTCAGAATAGTTTTGAGCAAGTTTCAAGTACTGTAAGGCACGAAACTGGAACCCGAGATTACTGTAGTTTCTGAAATAGTACTGTAGGTCTACTAGGTTTGCAAATTTTGTAGAGATTCACATGAATTGGACCTTTTTTGGGTTCTTACGTACTGTAGGTCGATAATAATTCAGAGTATTTGTCAAACCGCCAGGTTGCGAAAACACATACTTCAACGCCAACATATCCTGATCAGTGAAGTTTTGACGATTCCGGATGCAGTAGTGCTTTCCGCGCAGCATTTTTTCAAGATTTTCCATTTTGTTGGCACTAAGACCAAGTTCAGGAATGAGTGAGGATTTGAAGAAGTACACGTACCTGGAGAGCAATTTCAGGAGAATTTTCACAGAATTTCAGTTTCTTACCAACTTTTGGCTCTTTGTATTGAGCTCTTTAGGGAAACGTCCCAAAAGGCGCTTGGATGTGGGACATTGAAAATCATCAATGCATATTTCCAAAGAGATATTTCAAGTTTTCAGAGCAAACTTTGAGCTCAATTTTCAGTTTTCCGCGCGGAGCTGAGCAAAAGTTAGATACAGGATATTGATCAGCATAAAAAACTGTATTAGATGGCAATTTTTTTTGATTAATTTTTTTGACGAATTTGAAGTGGTTACATTAATTTTAAGACAATCTACGAACATTTTGAAATTTCACTGTGTTTTCAGAAAAAATTGTCTTAAAATCCAGTTTTAGGACATTTTGACAATTAAAAAAACATTTTCCAAGTGTTTAGGAAAATTGGGCCTGGTCAAAGTCTGGCCGAATCCAACAAAAATGGCCCGAAACAAGGGTCCATCAGAAATGAAAACTGATCATTTCGGACTGAAATAAGCTCAGACCAAAACGGGTTTTTTTTTTTCAGATTTCAGACTGATGAGCTTCTGAAGCTCTTTTTCACTGGGCCAGAAACGTTTTCGGATATTCAGTCTGTTTGGAAACGATTTTTGAGTCCGATTATTGCCCTAATATGTCTTCTTCAAATCCAAACCCCCCTAGAAAAAACCGGTTATCCCCTATTTTATCCTTTTCTTCCATTCTACTGAAAACATATACATATTTGCAAAAAGATATTTTATGTTTTTAGAGCAAACTTTGAGCTCAATTTTCAGTTTTCCGCGCGGAGCTGAGCAAAAGTTAGATACAGGATATTGATCAGCATAAAAAACTGTATTAGATGGCATATGTCTCCCCTGTGAGCTCAAAACAGAATTTCCAAAATAATGCTTAAAATCAACTTAGGTCACGTTGAGATTTTCACTCCCAGAAAAAAATCTCGCCAATCCTTTCTAGAGAATTTGAAAAAATGAAAAAGTGAAGAATTTCGGGATGCTCCAAAAAAAATAAAATTGCTCAATTTCGAGAGATCTAAAAAAGAAACATGGTAAAAAACAAAAAAATACTCATAAAAGAAATATGGTTCTGAAACGAAATATTATTCTGATAGCAATTGCAGCTCTTGTTATAATTATACTTGGAACCGGAATTATCATCTTCCTGGCAACATCAACGAATCAATCGGGGAGCAGGATTCAGAAGGAGGATGGAGTAACTTCTGGAGCACCTCCAGTAGTTGGCACAACAACTCGCAGAGCAACTAAATCAACAAAGAGCTCAATAACTACATCAGCAGCACCATTTCCAGAAGTTTGTGTGACTGAAGAAGAATGTGCCAAACTTGGAGCAAGAATGAGACTTCTGATGAACATATCCACTAATCCTTGTGATGACTTTTATGAATATTCTTGTGGAAGTTTTGCGAAACATGAAAACGAGGAAGACAGCGAAATCGAAGTTCATCAGACAGATGACATAAAAAGCATGTACATCACTTTGAGGAGTTATCAACCTGTGACAAAATCCGAGAAAATTGCCAAGGTTATCGCTGAAAAATGTGAGAAAACAAGAGAAGATCCAGAGTTGAATGAGGATATTTGGAAGAGTGAGGATTTGACAGGTATAAAACTTGCTCTTGGCTCAAGATAGTAAATTTGGCCCCATAATTTGCACAACCGGAACATTCTGAAAAATAAATTTAGAACCAAGTTCCGACATGTTATTTTGGAACTTTTGAAAATCGGAACCGAGTTCCAAAACGGTTTCAAAACTGCTCAAAACAAAAACTACTAAAATTGATAAAAATATTTTTTTAATAAATTTTTTGAACTTTTTTCCTTTTATTTTATGTACAGTAATTGGGATTTATTGATTGAATATTGCTGTTCTGGTGAAATTCAAGACAACATGGTCAGTTTTGAGCCATTCTAGGCACTTTTGAAAAATCGTATTTCAATACCCTTATAGGTTTTTTGGTTCTTTTGTAGTATAGGGGTCCCAGAATAATATAGAGGTCCCAAGATAATATAGGGGTCCCATAATAATATAGGAGCAACATCAACAAATCGATTGGGGAGCAGGATTCAGATGAAGGATGGAGCAACTTCGGGAGCACCTTCAGAAGTTCGCAGAACAACTCGCAGAGCCCTTGTATTATTCTGGGACCCCTATAATAGGAAAGAACCGGTTTTTTAAAGGTTATAGTTCTTGAAAAATTCGGAAAACACAAAATACTGGACAAGAAAAAAGCTCCTTTTCAACCTGACTCACGCATTCTGGAACCCTGAAACGGTCTGGAACAAAAAATTGGTTTTTTTCGGATTCAGACCAGAAAATAGAACCAGAACAGATGTTATTTAGGTCTGATTCTAGAAAACTAGGCCCAGGTCCGTTTTTTCATCAAATCCGGCCCTTTTCCAGAACTGTTGAACGAGGTAGCCAAAGTTGAACCAATTTCAACTGGATTTATGAGAAATGAAATCGATTTCCAACGAATAGAAGACCGAGTTGGCTTCACTCTTATTTTGAGAAATGGAATAGATCCGAATTCAGTGAGTTCTTGATGCTCTTTGAGTCTTCAATTTCAGTTTTTTTCAGCCTTTGGATTTTCTTGTGAACAATACATCAACATCTAGTTCAATGTGGAAAAAAACATTGATTTCATTGATTTCAAAAAGTACTATATTAATTTGGTACCTGAAGAAAATCGAATTGAGTTTTCGAATTGGGCGGTTTATGTGCAACTGGCAGATTTATACCAGGCGAGTTTAGTTCCAGGAACCATCTGAAAATGAAGCCAGTTTCAGATGAAGAATGTGGTTCAAAAACTGGGCGTTGAAAAGATCAAAGCCGAATTGCATAAGAATAATGATTAAGAATAATGATAAGAAAATAATGATTGTTTTAAGGTTAGTCAAGAGTGGATTTGGAATTGGGACATATTTATTTGATATAAAAAAATTAGTTTTTGATTTCAGAAAGCTCAAGCTCTGTTTCCTGGCACATTGGGAATGATCTTCGTCAAGAAATTGGTGAATCCAAAAAATATTGAAACATCCAAACAAGTACTCGAAAACATCAAAGATGCATTTAATGATATGATAGACGAAAACAACTGGCTTGATGAAAATCTGAAAAAGATTCTGAAAGAAGAAGCACAAGCGATCAAGACATCAATAGGGATTCCGGATGAGCACAAAGATGTGAGCAACATTGACAGGATGTATGGTCGAATTGAAAAAGAGCAAAAAGTGGAAGATCAGTCATATTTGACACTTGTTCGGAATATTCTCAAAATGAATAGTGAAAAGACATTTCTAAGGGTGGCTAGAAGAGAAACGGTTACTTATCAGGGTGGTACATTGTATGAGTCAGCTAATTATGGTGAAAATCATAGAATTTGTGAGTTTCACCATTTGAAACCAGGAATCGGATACTTCAATTTCAGCAGTCGCTCCGATATTTTTAACATATCCGTTTATCGATCAAAATCTGCCCGAATGGAATACTGTAGCTTCTTTTGGAATGTTGATTGGACATGAACTCGGACACTCTTTTGATGCGTTTCTATTTTTTTACAACCAGAATTTCCAAAATATTTCAATGAGTGAAGAGATGAAAAATGAGTTCAATCAACGAATCGATTGTCTTGTCAAAAAATTTGACGAATTTGAATATCCAAATGGAGATTCTGTGAGTTCTCCCTTACCCTAGAACTGAAAAAGTCAAATAAAAATGTTTTCAGACGGAAAGAATGGTCATCAAACACGAAGATGCAGCAGATACAACTGGTATGGATCTCATTCATCGAATATTCTAGCCAAAAAACAGCAAAAATTACCAGGATTACAGGATTTCCCAGTGGAGCAGAGTTTTTTCCAACGACTCGTACATGTAGGTTCCATCTTCTGCTGGTTTGTGGCTCAGTTTTGATTCAGATCTGGTGTGCTCCTAAAATGACAGAAGCTGATAAGATCTGGCAAGCTCAGGACTCTCATAGAGCAAATCCTTATCGATTAAATGCGATGATGTCAAATTCAGAGGATTTTGCAAGAGCTTTTGGGTGCAAAAAGCGAAGTCCGATGAATCCTTTGTTTGAATAAACGTTAATTTTGAAATGAGTTTTGTAGTTTTTTTTTATTCTCGAAACGTGAACGTGAATTTTTCATTTCTTAGCATTTCAAACGATGAAAATGTGAGTTTTCCCCTGATATTTTTCATTGAAAAATCGGTTTTTCAGCCAGAACGATGAGCAAGAAATCTTATCTGATAAGAAGCGAAAATTTGTTTTGATCACAATTTTCACAATTTTGATATTTGTAGTCATAATTGTCCTTCTTTTTTTGGATACAAAAAATTTTTCTGAAAATTTGAATTTGAATAGGTCCTCCGAGGGTCTTCATCTAACCTCTACAACAAGAAGGATACCTTCAGAATTAGCAACTTCAGTAGCTTTTTCTGGTTTCATTTCAACTTCAAGAGCAACAAATGAAATGAGCACAACTATTACTTCAAGAGCAACAAATGAAATGAGCACAACTATTACTTCAAGAGCAACTACAACAGAAATGAGCCCAGCTGCAGAAATTTGCGATACCGAAGAATGTGCAAAACTTGGAGAAAGAATGAGAGCTCTGATGAACATATCCACTAATCCTTGTGTGGATTTCTATGAATATTCTTGTGGAAATTATCCGGAAATTGAAACTCTGCCAGCTGAAGTTTATAGTCATCTAACAACTGATCGGAATGATCTAGAAGAACTTCTGAAAATCTATAAACCTGTGACGAAATCAGAGAAAATTGCTATGGTCTTCATGGATAAATGTATGAAAACAAAAAGCGATTTAGAGTTGGATAAGAATATTTGGCAAAGCGATGACTTGACAGGTATAAAAAAGATTACTGTATTTCAGAGAGGCGCTGGGGTACTGTAGTTTTGAGTATTAGGTCAAAAAACATCAGAATCTTGCTGAAACTGACCACCTGAATGGACCCAAAAATCGGACCAAAACTAATTTTTCATAGTGGACCAGGCGTGTTGTTTGATTTTCGAAAAACGTCAAGTTGATTCAAAAAATAGGACCAGGTCCGTTTTTCGTGTCCGATTCAGGAAATACCCAGAAAAAATTGGGACATGCTCTTTTTTCCTGATCCGGTCTCAACCCGAACTACAGTAGTCCAAAGATTTTTGCACTTAAGCTACAGTACTCTTTTACATCCCCTACAGTACCACTTTCTCTAGATTTGCTCATCGAGATGTCGAAAATTGAGCCAATCGAAACCGGACTAATCAGAAACTACATAACTTTTGGAGCTCAGAATGACAAAATCGTGCTCGTTCTCATTTTGAGACATGGAATTGGTCAGGATTCGGTGAGCCCTGGAGACTCTATTAGATTTGTATTGAAGTTACAATTTTTAGCCCCTGAGACCTGTTATGGATAGGATTCTGGAGGAAATTGAAGTGCTCCGAACTTTTGATCCAATATATCTTGATCAAACCGGAGTTAAGTTGAAATTTTTGAACTTGACGAAATATTATATGAATTTGTTACCTGAGGAGCATCAAAAAGAGGCCAAAAACTGGAAAATTGGAGTTCTTCGCAATGATTTCTATATGGTAAAAAGAAAAAGTTGTGCTCCAAAAAAATCAATAAATCATTTTCAGCTTGAAAAACTGGTTAAAACATTGGGTGTCGAAAAGATCAAGGACTATCTACATCAAAAATGGAGGTCCAAATTGGAAGGATATCTGGTAACAGAGGAGGATCCTTATTATTACTGTTTTATGGTTAGGAGGTCTATTTAGGTACTTCAAATTTTCAGAAGTTTTTTTTTTCAGAAAGCTGAAAACTTGTTTCCTGGCACATTCGCAATGATTTTTATTAAAAACTTTGTGAAATCCAAAAATATTGAAAAATCAAATCAGGTTTTTGAAGACCTTAAAATCGCTTTCAATGAAATGTTGGATGAAAACACTTGGCTCAATGAGCACCTAAAATCGCTCCTGAAAAAGGAACTCAAAGCAATTCAATCATCGATAGGAATTCCAGATGAGCACAAAGATGTGAGCAACATTGACAGGATGTATGGTCGAATTGAAAAAGAGCAAAAAGTGGAAGATCAGTCATATTTGACACTTGTTCGGAATATTCTCAAAATGAATAGTGAAGAGACATTCCTAAGGGTGGCTAGAATGGAAACTATCACCTATGAGGGTGATCCAATGGGATTCTCTGCGAATTATTGGTCAGTGTCTCATAGAATTTGTGAGTTTTAAAGGGGGACTGGGCTCAAAAATGAGCACAGTATTATAAAATCTGTAAAAGGTATGCTCGAAAATCATGGATGAGATCCTCATCAGTTTTTTTCCGGATTTCCGAAATTTCACAAATTCGGTTGTCTCTGAATCGTATTGCACTCAATTTTCATCGGTTCCAAAAAGATAGCTGAAAATATCACTTAAAGGTGGGGTAAAGGGACTCGGCAAGTTGCTCTTAAATGAAAGAGCACAATTTTTATGTAATACCCATTTTTTATCGAAAAGTCTAGTTTTTGTGACACGTGCCTATAAAAGGGACGTGCTCGCACTCTCTTATCAGTTTAGTTAGATAAGTAGTCTCGGTCTTACCCTTCTATTCCAATAAATATAATGTAGTGTTTGGACTAGCATCGTATACATACGGGAGGATATAACATGGAGGTTCCACCACTGAACTTGCATAGCCTGGATTTATCGTTTTATTTTATTTTTGTTTTCAACAATATGGCCATATTATCATTATTATTTCTAATCAATTATCTACTTCGATGGAATCACACGGATGTTTCAATCTTCATTGTTAACTTCGAGTGCAAACTATTCAACTTTGGGAAATTGCGGAAAAAATTCGCAGAAGACGTCAAGCGTATGAGGATTGAGAACTTGGACCCGCGCGCAACTTCCTTGGTCTCAAACACACATCCCATACATTCGCCCCATCCAAGGATTCGACAACTGGATCCAACCATCGCCAGCTACACAAAATATCAGGTTGTTTATTCCATTTTCTCATCCCTCCCCCTCGTTTATCAATTATGTTTGTAACAAATATTTAGTTGCCTAGTATAGTCTTATCTCAATTATTTACAACTTTTTACAAC